>JAYRBW010060881.1:0-10581 GCA_036023295.1 Invenusta paracnida | reverse complement strand
GATAGAAGTTAAATCATTTCAAAATATAAATTAGTTTTTAAATGGTAGCGGTTTAAAAAATGACCGTTCTTGTGGTACTCTAATATACCTTCTGTATGTAGGTTTCTCACATGAGCTGCATAAGCTAACAACGATAAAATATATTTTTGGCCAATAAATTAATAATTTATTTTATTATAAACACAAAACAACAATTACAAATATAATTTCGATATTTTTAGAGTATTCAATAATAAACAATTAGTTGCGCATTATAAAATTTCCTAATATTTTATAGACTAATTTTTATTGTACTCTTGTCTACCGCATACAGACATTTAGTTCGCGAATTCTACGACTTGGTGAACAAGTGTCCTCCCTCCGGTTCCCTCAAAGTGGGCCATCTGGACCCGCGTATTCATGTGGGTCTAGAACACTTCAACCTCATGTCACATGACTTTGGCTGTCCGGCCCTCTCTGGTGCTGTCTCCACTCTGCTCACCGTGTTCGACGAGATGCTCAAAAGCTGCGATCCCAACAGCAATACATCCCCTCCTTCCTCTCATCCTCCGCCAAGCTCCCTCACCGCCCGGCATCTCATCCACCATGAGAGTGGAGGAGGAGGTCTGCTCATCAACTGCAGCACCCCTCTGGGGGGCATCAAGGAGGGCTTCTCTTCAGCGAGTGACTCGAGCCATATTAACAGTTCCCTCACTCCACCGCCCTGAATGAATTATAATTAATTTCCCAAACGAACGCATGCATATACACCGAACAATGTACATTGATTTATAGTTCAGTACTATTTTGTATTGGCTTGCATTACTATTGTATTCTACTGTATTTTTCTTTTGCCAAGAGTAGGTGAGTTGTAAAGAAAAGAAGACATATTTTCTGAATCCTTGATTTCTTAAGAACACGTTTTATGGAATATTTTTTAGTAATGATGTTTGTTAATGTTTTCTACTACATCTTATTTTTTTGTAATATGTATAATTATATGATATTAAATTATTACTTAGGGTAAATTAATATTAACTAATTACACAAACCTCAATAATTTCAGCTTAATACTTAATAGTTAATACAAAACATTCAAAAATGTTAACTCAGCCTATTATTATGATTTTAGATTTATTATACTTAGATACACATTTTATCTTTAATTTCATGAAAGCAATGTTTGTATTTTAATCTATGTGTATGAAAACTTGTATTGAAACTATTTTTAGTAAACACCAGGAAATGTTTCAAAAGTTTAATTTATCAAAATTATAAGTTTTAATGAATTTTCTTTCAACTAATAAAGAATTTTGAATATATATATTTATGAGTATTATATATATGTGCTGTTTTGTACACATGACGATAAACTAAACCCAATACTGTAATGACTTCACAGATTTGACGTATTTTGGGTTATTTAAAATGATTAATATTTATGGCTATAGTATTTTTTAAATTAGTGTTAACATATTGCCCTTGCATAAGCCAAGCTGTATCTAGTTCTGTTGTCATACTTTCAGTGATTATAAAGAATTTTATAAATTTAAGTTATATTCTGTAATTTGGTTTTTTATTGAATGATTTAATAATAGTGTACTACATATATAGTATATCTAGTAATACATTGTATATTATATTGTAAATCATATTACTTTTTTTAAATAATCGTAATTTATAGATATGCTACACTATAATGCATTACACATGTATCTAGGTTAATTAAATTACGTGTAAAGTTTTAAAATTTTGTTTTCTTTTAATATACGTATATATAATCTTTTGGTATATATAAATTCGTATTATGTTTCAGAAGATATTAGTAAATTTTTATTAATTAATGAAGTCTATGTATTATTTATTTATAATAAGTAATATAACAAATTAATAATTATATACTAATTAATATCATTCTAAATCTTAATTATATTTAAGATAATTTATGTAAAAAAATTGATTGCAAACAGCATAATTATCTTAGTTTAAAATTTTAACGAGTTTGTTTATATGTTAACTCTTTTTATTCAGAGTTTTAAATTCTTCTAATATATGTATATATCTTTAATACTTTAAATTAGTATAACAAAGTGCTACTGACTGAATTTTTAGAAAATCTTAAATCCAATAAACTGGTTAAGTAAATTAATATATTCGTTAATGTATTTCTTTATTGGTATTAATTATTCACGATTAATAATTTCAGAACAAGTAAAAGTGAGAGTCTCAATGAACTCTTAAAATCTGAATATTTATTTAGATACAATTTTTAATTATTTATAAATTTTTAAACTTTTTTAAACCATATTCTGTTCCGAAATCTTACGCACATAGTTTCTTAATATTACATGAAATGTGAGGCTTCAGGTATAGATTAATATTCCAGCACAAAATTGTCACCACTTTAAGAATATTTCTATTGTATTTGAAATTTAATAAAGTAAATAATGCATTAAAATAGTGACATGTTACAATAGTTTAAATAGATTGACTCTTTCTACGAAAGTAATAAAAAATAAAGATTTACATAAATAATGAAGCCCATCTATCTTTTAAATATTAATCGTAACGCAATTCGCATATGTATTATATTATTTGTCTTAATACCTTGAAACATTATTTCACAAATAATAGACAATAAAGAGACAATATAATATAAATCAAGGTAAGTAATATTTTAAATTTCAAAATAAAAAACGAAAATGCATAAAGTAAAAATTGCAGATAATTTGTATTGTACAATTAAATCATAGATATTTATTTTAATACTAACTAATATTTATGATTTAGACATATTTGTTAATGAAACAACGATCGCAATTATTGAGAACCAGATAGGACTAGTCATGTTAAGAAACCACCAGCATAAAGGGATATAACTGCATTTATCACTTCAGTGTATGAACATACCCGCTCTATACGTGCTAGCACTACCCGCTTTTGCAATCCGAACTGACATGGATCAGCAGAATTGCAATTTTTTAGACCTCCCTACGTGTTTATCTCCAATTTTTGTTAAATCGTTTGGGCTCTAATCAATTACAAAAATCTACCAGTAGATGAAGTATATAAAACAGTTTTTAGAATTCTAAAGCTTTCATTTACCATTGCTTTGAAGCCATGGGGACTAGGAATCTATTGTCCTGGTTACTTTTGGCCTCGTTAGCTGTCCTATTGTTACATTTAAATATTGCAAGTTCTGAACGGTAAGTGTATGTATATACATACGTTTAATTTAAATATAATAAACAAAACATTGTGCATATTTGTATTACATTATATAGAAATAACAGACATAGATAATGAAATAATGAGCAATTTCCACTTTGAACAATATAAGTCAAGAAAACCATAATAATCCCATCGCTTCAAATATACTACTTAGATATATTACTGGACTAGCCAAAGGAGACTAGGACAGACTTGTTTCGCTTTTATTAGAGAACATTAGCTAGACTGTTGTTAACCAGCTTGTTATAAAAGGTTAGGCTAACTGATGAGCTCTAATAAGTATGAAACAGTGCGCCTTCCTTTGGCATCAGTAATATACAAAAGTAGTATATTTGAAAGGTGAGATTATTGTAGTTTTGTTGACCAATAAACATAGATGCTCTAATATATTTCATTATAAAGGCAAATTCATGGAAACTATTCCTAGATAATTTCTATGAGTAAATTGTAAAAATTAAAAATATATTTCTGAAATTTGTTTGTCAATCAATATTATTTGTGTATATTTTAATTTATTTCAATTCATTAAATACTTACATGTTTTCTTAACGCAAAGTATTACTATCCTCTTTATATTAATATTACTGTAATTTGTAGGAAATATTAACATAACACTAAAGCTTAATATTAATCAGTATAGAAAACGTAGAAGATTTATTTTAAAACAGACATTTTCTTATAATGAAGTGAAATAATTAACGGATATATGTACATATATCTCCAGTACCTTCAGGTGTACCTCCAGAAGAAACTCAAATACAACATATGTTAACATTTAAATGATGAAATTAATAATTGTAAAGATAATTGTAATAAGAATGATGCAATGAGTGGGAGACAAATGGGTAAGACATGAAATGAAGTCTTCAATCATTAAGGTAGTGAGTTTGAAACGCGGAACACACTCTTGACTAACAAAACTGCGCTGCAGCATTGTGATTATTTATCGATTAGTTAATTCAATCTTTAACTATGACATCTAAAAATTTCTTTCAATCCAATTTCAATGGTAAACATAACCTTTTTCTTTGTTCGATGCAGACCATGTCCTGCACAGTACAGACACTCAATCTGCAAACACAATGAAAAATATCTCACGGAAGTAAAATATTTCAGAAATAAAGACGGGGAATGCATCAAAAAGCGAAGAAATCGGCGTATTAAAATCAGTAAGTTGCTGAAATTTAACATTTAAAAAGTAGATACGTTTATATTTATATATTTATATAGTGCTCTCTATAAAACAGTATTGCCGATAACGTCAAAGAAGAAAAAGCTACAATGATTTTTATAAAGTAATATTTTAGTCAACAAGTAAATATATACATTAAGCTAAAATATGGAAAAAACGAATTTATACTTTCCAAAATGTTTAAAATTATTTCAAACAGGTATTAAATACATTTATAATGAATATGAAAACAAAAGAGTAAGAAATGCAAAATCATGAAAAATGCTGCACTATAAAACTGTTTGATATACAACTAAACAGTACAGAAATGGACGCTTTCATTTCAGGAAAGCCATTGTATGAGTTTTAATTCAATAAAAGTAAGCTTTGCATTTTATTATATTTAATCATTAAAATATTTCATTTACAGGATGTCCTCCGCTCAGTCAGAGAAGAACTACTTGTAAAAAAGGAGTTGCTCATATGCTAAAGATTTTCCACCGACTCAGGAACTGCAAATGTGAACGAATGGTGGCTCGAAAAGTTATCAAATGTCGTAAGTATCAATTACTTATATATATAACAATTTTTCCCTCAATAATTTATAATTTGGACTGAAGTACTGGTAGAAATGCAGAAATAGTTTTTCTGTGAAATCTGAATACATGTTACTGTTTTGGATACAATTTGGATGTGTAATTAAAATCAATTAAGCCAGTTTTTCTATTTTATGAATGTATGCTTGAATTTAGTAGGCATGACAATAATTTTATTCATTTTCCATGTTATGCATTAAAGTACGTATGTAACATTAATGAAAAAGTAAAATTAAGTATAAAGTCATTAATTCAAGTAATTCAAGTAAATATATATATTAATTATTTTTGATATTTGAAACTATATTCTGCAATATGGCAGTCTAGTATTCTTTTGGTTTTACTAAATAAACAGTAAGCATAACATGCAAATAAGATATAATTTGTTATACGAGTATTTTAAAATATATACATACATGAAATAGTAAATAGATATTTAGAATTTAAAAATAATAAATTGACAGAGTAATAATTTATGAAGTTAAATTTATACGGTAAAACTCATTATATTGATATTTGTCTTTATATATACATATGTGTCGATATAGAAAAGTATTTTTGCCATCGTATATCTTTTTTAAACGTCTGTAATTGAAGTGACAAGATATGCTTAGCTTATAAAATTTTAGAAATATAAATCGATAATTTAAGAAAAATGTGTTTTATAAAAATAAAAGAGCAATATTTTAATATCATTATCAGATGATACTTAAAACCTTAAGCTTTATATACCCACACCAGCTTGCGCTAAGAGCAAAACGCACCGAAAGAAGTGCCGGATGGGTCGTCGAGTTGTCATCACTACATTCGAGAAGCGTATTGGAAATTTCTGTCGACGAAGGACTCGAACCCATCGGGAACGGTGCTTTGGTAGCGGAAGCAGTAGACGGCAGAAAAAACGTTCCGGAGGAAGTCGGAGGCGAAGCAAAGGTTCCAAAATTAAATGTTCACTTACACATGTCTGTCTCACAATAATATTTCTTTTCATTATGCATTAGTTAATTATTAAATTTCATTTTTGCAACATTTAATTAAGTTTTATTTATAAATATTCATTTTACAATTTCAATTTTAATTTCATCCAAAATAGTTTTGACTTGAATGTTATTTAGAAGTAAATAAAAGCAAGAATTTATTTTTATAGAAATTTAACAAGCATATATATAGGAAAGATTCGATAATTTAAGGAAAAAAACCGGTTTATAATAATAACCAATATGTATCTTTAACACACATCGAACAAAGATGTTATGGTAGAAGTTAAATGAGTAAAAATGAGAAAAGAAAAAGAAGTAGAAGTTTTTTGAAGGTCACAAATAAATTCAGCAAGTCCAAATAGTTGGATAGTATAATTTTGAATGCTACACAATCTTATGCAACACAGAAATTTTATATAAATATTCTATTTTACCAAACTATTACTTACCGACTAATTATTATTTTTTTAAATTGAAACTTTCTATGTTTATATTATTTATGTATCATGTACTGTACTACATATTTTAAATATTGTTTTCAAATTGTATTACACTTAACACTTGACAAGCAGAAAGAAGCAAACAGAAATAATAAATGAAAATGATTATTCTTTTTTATTATCAGCTTGTAAATGCTGGGCATATGGAAGCGGAGAGATTGTCACTTACGACCAAAAAAGTATCAGGCGATCTACGATGGGGCCCTGCTCAATGCTGTTGTCAAAAACCACAAACTCTGGGGATTGCAACTTTTCATTTTATGGATCTATTCACAAAAATATTTTTAAGAGTATCTCTATTCGATTCCAGGGAAAGCATTATACAATTACTCAAAAGAAAAGACTCTACGTAAGTATGTATGTTTTGTTGCTCGAAATTAATAATTATTCAGTCATAATTCTTTAAATATACACGCAAAATTTTATTTATATCGTTTAGATTTTTCTAAATAATGATTCGTCCAACAGTTTATGTGAGCAGTTCACGTATCCTTAAAAGAAATACGATATATAAATACAATTCATAGTATTTATTCATATTTTATTTATGGATTAAATAAATATAATATTTGAAAGATTTTTCTTAATAATATACTTTTTATTGTAAACAAAAATACAATAAAAAATACATAATTTTTAAATATAATAATTTTAATTTTATTAAACAGACTCTTATATAGTAATCATTGATTACTGACTAAATGTAATATAAAGATAATGCAAATTTTATTTTTGTGTTATTTTAATTGCTTTTTAGTAATGATGGAATCCAAATAGAGTCTTAATTTGACGAAAACCTTAAAATTCCCAAAGAGTTTATTGATTTATAAAAGCTTCTTTGAGATGAAGTCAATTTTCAAGGAAAATAAGGAGCTCCTTGACTTTGCGGACAAATGTTATGTTCTAATCTTATAGTCTATGGAACACCATGTCATATTATATCTTTCAGACACATTTGACGTAATTTAGAATAAGTAATAAAGGTGATTAAATGACTACTTAACTATATTTTTATAAATCTCATGAATTCCATCAGGTTAATGAAGACATCGCCCAAGTGCCACACGCAGGTCACGGCGTTCGCATTTTTTACAGTGGCGAATTCCTCCAGTTTGTAGCAATGCGCTGCCGCATTTCTCTCGGCTTTGACGGCAAGAGTAACCTCTACTCTTACATCGCCCATTACTATAGTCGTAAGGTGGTCGGCGCGTGCGGCAACTGTGACGGCGTACGCAAGAATGACAAACTCTTGTCTGGCTTCTTCAAGGGCCGATGTAACCTTGCGTCCCATTCACCCACAGCCACCTCTTTTGCAGCCTCCTCTTCCTCATCCAGGCGTAATGAGAATAGAAAGCGGGATACTTCCTCTTCTTTGATCGATAAAAGGAGAAAACGAACTTCCGGTGGTCAGCGATGCACGACGAAAAAGTTTCTCAAACTTGCTCAGCATATGTGTGGTCGGTTGCAAATGGCAAGGACAGCGGGCCCCTTCCGTGGATGTGCTGCTGTGGCTACTCGTTTCTATCGAGGTTGTGTCCGATCAGCATGTAGCAACTCACCCGAACGTCGATTCATGTACCAACAGGCCTGTCGTGTGCACGCTCTTGCTGCTGAGGCCTGCTCAACTACTGGGTATCTGCCAATATGGAGAAAAAATAGATTTTGTCGTGAGTGAATTGGGACAATATATATAATTTTCAACATGTTCGTAAATCGTTGCAATCTTAGTCAATTTGAATGATAAATGATTTCAATGCTTCGTTTAGCTTGGTTTTATTTAAATTTGCTCTGAACTATTTCTAAATATATTTACTGCAGTTCTCCTAGAATTATTTGAGTTTTGGTTAAACTATTTAGAAAAGTGAGATTATCGTCTTCGGAGGATTTGAAAACACAAATATTAAGGGAATTAAAGTTGTAAACAAATCAGATATCTAGGTGTTACCATAAAAGATTATAAGAAAATCTTCCAATCATACATTAAAGATAAAATTACAAAAGCTAATAAATATAAATTTTGAATGAATTAGATTCTTAGAGGCAATTTACACAAGATTATCACAGGAAAATGTCTGTGGAAAGGAGCACTATTACCATCAATCCTACATGGAGTGCAGGCAATTAATCTTAACAAATAAGATTTAATTAAAATAGAAAACACCCAGCTTACAATTATAAAAAAATCTTAAATCTGCCAATGAACACACCCAACAGCTATATTAGAGCAGAAATTGGCATCAATAACCACATTTTTAGAGATATGAGACTGAAATTGGGCCTCCTCCTACACATTATGAAGAATACAAGAAATCTCAAAGACGTAATCCTAAAAGAATGGGATAATAGTCATAAATGGATAGAAATATGTAAAGAATACCTATTGACTCTACATATTGATTTAGATAACATAGAATGTATGGAATATAAAGATATCATTAAGAATACTAACAACCTTGAAAAAAAATGTATTAATGAAATGAACAATAAAAAGAGCCTAAAATATGCTATAGAAAATACAAAAAAAGAAATAAAACTTGAGAGATTTTGGAAGAATAATAGAAAAGAAACAATCATCAGACTCTTCCGATGTGGAATCGCCATAAAACAAATTAAACTTAAGTATGATAAATGCCTTTGTGGAGAAGGAATAAAAATGAAACATATTATCCTGGACAGTAAAAGTCTTATTAAAATTAGAAATAAATACAACTTTGAAGTCAATAACAATACGGATCAAGATAGAAAGATTGCCAGCATCCTTCATCTTGATAACAAAACTAAAAAACCCATAATAACTATCTTACTGATATATACAACTATTTTTTACCTAAATAGGATTCAGCCGCATTTCCTTTTTTGCTTTTTTTCCGTTTTGCTCTTTTCCAGCATGAGATGTTTCATCCACTAGTAAGCTTGTCTTCGCTGCGCAGTGATGCTTCTTCTTGCTCTTTTTTTCGGCCATTGGCCACTTCCTTTCCTGTCTGTTTGCCTCTGGCCTTTTTGTTTGTTTGTGTTGTTTTTCTTTTTTTGTTTCTTCGTTTGTTTATCTTTGGCTGTATTCTTATCTTGCGTTACAAAAGCAACACTCTTTAAGACCGTTTCGTTTCGTTTCGTAAACCAATCTATAGCATTAATATTATATTTCAATCAGTTAATTCCCAGTGTATTTTTTCATTTATTCAATAAATCAAATAACACATTTTTGTTTTTGATCATTAACTTTATGAACAGGTTTGAGATGCGGCAAAAACAAACACTACGCAGCCGCCATGAAGCCTTGTCCCAAGACCTGTGAGAACCATTTCTTTGGGACTGCTCTTCGCTGCTTTAGACTCCCCAAACGGGATGGTTGTCAATGTCAACCAGGTCATGTGCTCGATGGAGACCAGTGTGTAAAGCCTGAACACTGTCGCTGTCTGGAGAAACGTGAGTTGTTGCTAAACACTATTTTTCAACCGTTTAAACATAATTGAAAAAAAATGCTTACGCGGCTTTTAATAAAGTTAACTTATTAAATCTTTTCCTTTAAATACAAAAGGATACAAAATACACAATAAAAAGAGTTCGGAATACAAGCTGGGCTCATAAAAAGTAATATCTCTATTTTAATTAAACTCTGTTATAAGTTTTGACTTTTACCGACCCCCTTTTTTGCACAATCTTCTTTTGAAAGTGTAACCGTAAACCAAAATAAGGTATATGCGCATGTATGCATGTATATTAAAAAGAATCCTGTTGTGCTTGATATATAGTAGAACAAAGATGGAACGATCCAAAACCGCATTTTAATTCTACACTTGTGGGAAGCATTACTCAGCATGTTCCTAAAAGACATTACAAATTGTCCCTTTCCTGAGTGTTCCATTTTATGTGCCTTAGCGATTCGTCGGTTGATACGGATCTTTTTTTCTGAAATCATGGATCCCTCTTAAATGTATTTTTTTAATTTAGAGAATGAAATAATTTCTTATTTTAATTAAGAATCTGAGATGCAATCTATATGTCTGTACATTTTATTAAATAATATATATATAATAAATCAAATGCAACAGTATATCTAGACCTATGGCAATAGGTCGTTAGCTAGTAAAGCTAAGCGAACTATGTAGTAGGTAATATAGGATAGT
>JAYRBW010060880.1:0-10581 GCA_036023295.1 Invenusta paracnida | reverse complement strand
TCTCTTCCTCATAACTGCTATCATATCTTCGCTTAAGACCACGTTGTGAGACTCAAGTATCATCTAATATCTCTTCCCTCTTCCTCATAACTGCTATCATATCTTCGCTTAAGACCACGCTGTGAACCCAAATATCATCTAATATCTTTTCTTTAAAACTGATATCATATCTTCGCTTAAGACCACGAGAATAATAATTACTACACATTTTCCTCTGTACAACATTTTGTATTCTCATTTAATATTCCCGAAAGCTATATTTATAACAAGACCAGCTGATTTGACAGATTTAATTTGGTAACATTTTTTTCATTGATAACTTTTGTCCTCAAACCCTCAGAAAGACAGTCTTACGGGTAATTTCTTGAGAAATAGATCTACTTTTATATAACACTTTGTTAATTAAAATAGATAGTCTTTCTCTTAAATACGTTTCAGTTATTATTTGTGAGTAGAATGTAACCTTTTAATAGTGCTATTTGCGGGTATAGATAGTTTAAAATTCAAATATGTTCTAACCCCAAAGATAATATAGAAAGTTATATAATTTCGCGAAATTAAAACAGTTCCATTGTTATACTAACTAGACTTTTAGAAAATACACGAAGAGAAAGTGATTCTGTAAGGAATGATATATTATCTCAGCATTATTTTTCTAATCAAGAATGTATGCTTCTGAAAATTTGGAATAGCAATTGATATTGTTATTAAGGTTAGAAGTCTGCACAAAATTCAAAAGGCAACAAATCCAAATACTTTATCATAAACTCCAGTGTCATACATACAAGGGTCTGCTATCAGATCCATAGCCTTCACTATCGCTACTTCCGATCTGAAAACGATCCATAATGAGAATACACTTCTGAAATACGCTGACAACACCTACCTAATTATGCCAGGAACTAGCTCCAATTAACAAAGAAAGAAGAACTGGATTATATCAATAGATGGGCAAGAAAAAACAACGGTTATAAATTGGTTAAAATTATTTTCACCAGACCCAGAATGCGGCCTGTCATACCAACACTCACACATCAAACGTGTTACTGAAATGAAAGTCCTGGGAATCACTCTCAACTCAAAATTATCGTTTGACCCTCATGTTTTGAACATAATCGCCTCCTGTTCTAAAAGAATCTACTACTTAAAATCTCTCCGATCACACGGAGTTACCATCGAAAACCTCCAGGATGTGTTCCAGACATTCTCAAAATCGTGTATGCCTCACAGGCTTAGTGAGGATTTATAATAAAACAAGAATGAGAACGGCTAAACAATTCCATCAGACGAGCAAAACAATGGGGGTACCACAAAAAGCGACTCGGCAGCAATCACAACTCTAACAGCAAAACTGGACACAAATTTCTTTAATTCTTTTGTGAGGAATGATAACCGCAAACTCTATTTTCTGCTACCAGAAATCAAGAATACCAAGTATGAGCTGCCGCGCCAAACAAGCTACCAAATCCGTACAGCAAAACCACACGACCTTAAGAACTTCATATCCAGAATGATATTACCTTAACAACACTTATCTGTTTTTGTATTTATACATTATTCATATAGCATTGTCCGTACCTGTTACCTTCGTTTCCCTTAGTTAATTTTCTGTTATACCTATGTCATTGTTTTTCTAAAACTATTGCATTTTGTCAGTTGTTTTTCAATAAAAATTATTATTATTATTATTGTTAGAAGTGTATGACAGCTTTATATGTATGTTTGATGGTCTTTTGTGCGATCACCTGATTTTTGGATAATGAATCCGTAACATTATCAAATGGAGTAAAAAGTGGTTTCTCATTTTCCTGTCTGTAAGTATGTATGCAGCAAAGCGCTTAACATCATCGTTGATATTTTGCGTATTCAGACCAGTTTTTGTAATTTTTTAGCAGTTAAGCTACATTTTACTATAAATAATATAACCTTTATGCACTTGATTAAGAGTTTAAGCGATTCTGGAATCACAAATTTGTAATTTTTTTTTTATAAATTAATTACTGTTACAGTTTGTTACAATTTCTGCAGTTTGGATCTTGGGATGTGGTATCAACTACTGATTAAAAAAAATAGATTACTGTTTTCAAAGAAATGAAATTGTGTATTAAATATTTTCTTCGGGAGAAATGGGTACTCATAGAATCGATCGATATCTGAGAATTTAATATTTATGGAGAATGCATCAGCTACAACGTTCTATGCACCGGCACTATGTTTCAGCAGAATATCATAGGCTTGAACAATTGTTGCTTACTTCTGTATTCTTATAGGAAAGTTTACAATGTTTTGTGGAACAAGAATATAGGCCTGTTATTAGGTTCTATGCATAGTCTTCTGTGTGGATAAAGTAGTATCTATAAGTAGTATCTATAAGTAGTATCTATAAGTAGTATCTATAAGTAGTATCTATAAGTAGTATTTATAAGTAGTATCTAGATGGCCATGGTTGTATGTTTACTTTGGTATCGATCATTAGTTTTATTAATCTAAATAATTAGCAATCACAATATAAAAAAATTGTTTCTCAAGGAACCTATAAATATTTACTTTAAATAATTGTAAAAATTATAAAGCAAAGCTTATTTTTCATTTTGAATTAAAGCAGTACAGTGCCAAATTCATAATTGGAAGCATTAGTATTAATAATAATTGTGATAGGCAAGCTGAAGTCAAACAAAACAATGCTCATCAGTGCACTGGATGACGATAGTTTATCTTATTCTCTAACGAAGCTACACATACTCCCACACGCTCCATGAGCTTGTATGACGCGACATAACTTTGGAAATTCCTTTCTAATTTTAAAGTTGATTTTAAGGATTTCTTTACAAATTTATTGTCCCAGACAAATAAAATGAAAGAGAAAGTCAGATGCTGGAGAAGCATATACTCAGATTACCTTTTCATTAGATTCTTTTATAGATAATAAAAAAATTGAGTATAAATCAAATGGGGTGATCATATAGAATTATAACAAATACCTACATACATAAATACGATACAAATATATGATTTAAGGGTATTACGCCATTTTTAAATGAATACATTTTTTATAAAATAAACTATTTCATTTAAATGAAATTCGTTGAAGACAACTTTATATTTTATAACCATATTTAGTAAAATTTATTATATCTATAATCAGCTTCTAGAAAAGCAAAGTAAAATAGTAATATTTAGAAAACGCTAACAAACTACATATATATGTATACATCTAAAAACAGTTTCAATTTTTTTCAGGAAGCCATTTTTGCCTAAATTTTTAAATTTCTCTCTTCACAAAGCATTTTTATCTTCACAAAATTTGTTCTAAAATAGTTTTATGAAAAATGCTTGAAAGATTTCTGACATGCTTTTTTAGCTATATCTAAAAAGCTTAGGTGTATTTTATAGATATTTATCGTATATATAAAAATTACATTCGAGCATGATTAGAGTTATCATCTATAATCGAATGTGAGTTAAAACATGCTTCCATAAATAGGAGTATATTAACAATTTTTAGTTTTAATGAATAAATAAATAATAAAAAATTACTTCACGGAAATTGATTCTTTATTAAAAATATTTTGGCAATCTTCATCAATGTAAACTGAATAAATAATACTCTCAGCTTTAAAGTATTGTCAGCTGAGGATCAGCTGAGCGTATTATATTATTTCATTTGAATTTGATGCTGAATGCCGAAACGCCAATTATAATATATATATTTAGTTACCACAATGTTATTTGTTCTTACTTATTTATCTTTCTAAAAGTAATAATAAGTTTAATGAAATTGATTTTTGCCGCGCCTATATATTTACAATGTAGTTAAAACAGTCACCTTAAAATCAATTATCAGGTATATAATCATAGTGAAGAAGTATTGAAGTGAGATAAACTCAAACCAGTGTACAGTCTAATGGAATCACTATAACAACCGAAAAGGAGGTCTTGCACGTGCGAACAAAAGAAAATCAGTACACCGGAACGGAGAGAAATAGTTTAGTGCGTAGAACTCCGACTATGACAACATTAATAATACACAGCCTGATCAGTAGATTATAGGTACTGCGAAAAAGAAGTGTTATAGCTTATAGCGGATCTCAACCGCTATTTTGTGAGACGCATTACTTCATAGACCAAGGAAGATAGATCAAATCAGTGGGAATCTCAGTGGGAATGGCTTCTTCCCAACCAACTCCGGAAAGCGGGGACAGCTCCGAGGACAGATCGCCACGGATCAAGGACAAAATGGTGAAAAATGTCTACCTCCATACCAATGGAGATGTCTTCAATCGCGCCCGAATGATTGTGTGGAACCGACGTCAACTACGTTCTTGGGAAGCCTTTTTGGAGCAGGTATCAACCAGTCTGCGACCTGGTCGATCCCCAATCAGGGGCATTGCCACGCCCCATCATGGTCACCGGATTACCTCGTTCGAGGAGTTGGAAGGCAAACAGCACTATGTGGCACTACCCCAAAACGAACGCATGAAAAAACTCGAGTAAGAATACTAGATTATTTAGTAGGTACATGTTTTGAGCATAACATAAACTAATTCTCTTATATTTAAAAAATATTAAAACTTATACTAAAAAAGTTTCAAATTGTATTGTCAATTGCATTTTTACACCAGATATTAAATGTATTAGTTACTTTAAACAAATTAACTATATACTGCAAATTTTATGAAGTATTATATTTGTATATAATATAGCTAATAGATTTTCAATAAGCATATCATGAGATATACAAATATTCGAGCGGAACAATTTTTCACAATTTTCACACAAGACTCACAGCTTTAGGACTTATAATGACAAGTTTGACCTCTTTGAATAGTATTATTCAGACATATAATAATAATGATGGTACAATAATCTCATAAATTCCATGTTTATTTCAAATTACATTTGTCATAATTAATGCATTAATATACTAGTGTAATTATTCTTAGCTAGGAATATCTAACAAATATATATCAAATAGAATCCATAAAAAATTATAGCGCATCTCAAAAAGGTATTATTAGAATGTCAATTAATTTTTACACTATAACTAAAACATATTAAAAAAAGAGAAGTAAATTCTGGTAGACTAAAACTAATTAATTATACATTATACTACTGGAAAACGCCTAAATATTGAATGTTAAACCTTACAATAAAAAGTTTTCAAATCGTACCGTCAATTGCATTTTAACCCCAGATATTAAATTTATTATAGTTACTTTAAACAAATAAATGTTAAGTAAAATGGACACCAATTTTTGAAAAGGTTGTGACTATGCGGTGACATCTAAGTATATGTATGTTTATATAGAAATAAATAGGTCAATAAACTACAATAAACTACAATAATCTAGGTCAATAATCATAGAAACCAACTACTGGAAATATGTAGGAAACCATTAGGGGTCTGCCAACCCTTGAAGCATTTCGACTCTTACTGATTCTGCATACCGTTTTATATTACTATTCGTCTACCCAAAAGCTTTTGCAAAAGAGTTTTTTTAAATTCACATCAATTGTACATCGTTTAAGCAGTAAACCAGTTTTAGGTACACAGATAATAAAGAATATATTTCAGACAACTTACGTCTGTTAAAATATTGTTTGAATATATATATTTGCTCTTACAATTAATTTAATCAAAATATTTAATTATACTTCTTTTCGTCTACCCATTTACATCAAATTGAATTAAAATAAAACGATTTTATATTAACAATATTGTACAACATGCACATGAAATCAATAAGAGTCAAAACTCTATGTACAATTACTGTATGTAGGTACTCCAGAACTAAACAAAATGTCCACAAATACAACAACCTAAACCGTAGAAACAACATCTACCTCATTAAAAGTCATGCAACCAACCGATAAAACCCAAGCAGATACATACATCTAAAAGTGAATGACAGATAATTAAAACTTGAAGGTCTATACCCAGCAAACGCGACGCGCCGCAAAAGAGTTGAATAGGTGTCAGCTCATATCGCCTTATCTCATATATCACCTTATTTTATTTTGTCTACTACTTATCGT
This sequence comes from Invenusta paracnida, assembly GCA_036023295.1. Lineage (NCBI taxonomy): Eukaryota > Metazoa > Platyhelminthes > Proseriata > Coelogynoporidae > Invenusta > Invenusta paracnida. The sequence goes on along the minus strand of JAYRBW010060880.1, from coordinate 4,545 downwards.
TTCAATTCGCCTTCCCAATTTTTGTTATCCAATATTCTCAAATGGATAAAAATGGCAAATAATATAAATTCATATATTGTTATTTATACAATGCACAAAATATTGTCAAAGGGATAAAAATGGTTTTAATAAATTCATATTATTGTTATTTATACAATGCATAAAATATTGTCAAAGGGATAAAAATCGTTTTAATAAATTCATATTATTGTTATTTATATAATGCATAAAATATTGTCAAAGGAATAAAAATGGTTTTAATAAATTCATATATTGTTTTAAAAATGAAATGAAATGAAATGAAAAAATGGGATCTCTCGTCTCTGCAGCATTGCTTTTAAGACTGAGCCCACCTATAATATTGATAGCCGGGCACAAAATATCATCTCCTCATTGTGATTTGACAAATTCCATATTCATCAAATAAAATAAACTAATGAATCTGTGAAGTGAGTGTTTATATGAAGATTGTAGGTTAAGGCGATTTTACGCCGGAGCCAAAGTTACAGAAAATTACTGGACAGATTATAACGCCCTAGCCAAATATATAATCTAAATACCTTGCTCTACATTCATACCAATTTTCAACTTCATCGATCAATAACTTTGGCCTATAGGGGTCATAGTGTCATTTTCATTCTGATTATATGAAACTATTACGCCACACAAACTCATGTCAATAATTAGCAAATAAGGCCTCGTTTGTGCCGATACTATGACCCCTATAGGCCACAGTTATTAACCGATGAAGTTAAAAATTGGTATGAATGCAGAGCAAGGTATGTAGATTATATATTTGGCCAGGGCGTATAATCTGTCCAGTAGTTCTCTGTAACTTTAGCTTTCTGCGGAAAAATTACAGTTTTGGCTCCGGTGGAAAATCGCCTTAACCCCCTGAACACTACTTTATTTGAACTACCGAGTTAAAAAGTTGTCTTTTTTTTTATATATTTGAATCGATCATATGTTAGTAGGTAGTAATTTTAACTGTGAAGGCAGGCGCAGCCAGGAATTTTCAAGAGGGACGGTACATTAATTATGAGATGGGCGCATAAACATAAATATATTTGTATATATATATGTTTGTGAAGCGGAAATTTACGAAATTAATTAATTATTAATTTAATTAACATAATTAATACAGGACATAATTTCATTTATACAGGGGCACCATTTATCATATTTTGGGGGAGCATTTTTACTTTAACTGAGGGGATACCTAAGACTTTAAATAGAGTAAACTATATATTATTAACTACCGTCTTTGGGAATACATATCCGAAGATACCCCACCCCACACCCCCTTTTCTGCCCGCCTGGTAAGATGTTTATCTAATAAATCCTTTTTACTCGTATTAATCGTCTTAATCGTATTAACTCGTATACTTGATACGATAATTTAACAGAATTTATGCTAAGTAATGTTTCATCACTTAGTTAACCTATCATATAGCAATGTTAACTTATTTTTTAGATTTATCTAATGCATTCGAATTTTTATTATCGATGCAGTTATATTTTAGTTAAGTAGTTAGGTATATATTTATACTATATTATATAAATATTCATAGATTTTTCTTGTTTCCTCTATTTACTTCATACTATATCTGTATTTATACACAGCAACATTATAGGTATAGATATTAACATATTGTATCTTGCTGAAATATATGTTTCAATTGATAGGTACGCAAAGGGCTGTCTATATATAGTATATCATTCCCATATATATTTACATATATATACGTATTTCGCTTAATACAACCTACATATGGGTTTTGTATGTAAAGTATATAAATGTCATGGTATATATTTTCGACGAGATACGTAAAATACGTAAAGATACGTTAGTAGGAATAAATTAGTATTCAAACTTATAACAAGATATAATGCACCAGTCAAAATAAATCAATATTATGCACTCTTGAGGTAGCCTTGATATATTTGTCGTGACACTGACCCATCAACACTCACCTTTGACACTGATACAAATCATCATAAAACTTAGCATATGAACTTAGGCTGCCATGCATATTACATAAACATAAACATATTTACAGTATATATAATATGTATATACAAAACCTGCGTGTTATTCTGATCTTTAGACTCTAGATTTGGTATATAATAAGGTTATCAGCTCATTTTATAACATTTAAAATAGAAATTGATCGATCATTTTACTTTGCATATTATTCACCATGGACGATTACTATTTTGCAGAATACAAGGGGCGACAAGTTCCGGGCAAGATTCCTGGTATTCTCGAAAGGCTTAACGACTTTGGCGATAACTTCAGAAGCCGGGAGGACGACATTTGGATTTGTGCTTTCCCAAAATGTGGCACACACTGGATAAACGAGATTATACGTATGCTGTTGACGGATTCGCTAGAGGAAGGACCGCCAAAGGAGAAGTTTATGGCTGAAATAACTTCACACCGAGAGTGGGAAAGTGCAAAGAATCCACGTCTGCTGAACAATCACTTAGCTGTGCCAACACTCCCTGCAGCAATTTTGAAAAATAAGATTGTCCATGTTATTCGCAATTTCAAGGATGTCTATGTCTCCTACTATAACCATTACCTTTCATTGCCAAGAAAGGAAGAGACCAATATTATTCCCTGGGATCAATTTTATGACAAAATTTTAACAAATATGGATATATTTCAATATCACCACGAATGGATGATGGCTGCGCAAGAAAAAGCCGAAACAATCCTGGTCCTTCATTTTGAAGAGATAAAGTCAAACCCAGTAGAAAATATTAAACGAATCGCCAAATTTCTTGGTCTGGAAAAGACTGAGCCGTACTACGAAAGTATTGCTGAAGCGACTGGATTTGAAGCAATGAAGTCCCGCTATGAAACACAAACCATTGAAGTTGACAATACTGGAGTGTCCTTTTGTGTGGGTTCCCTTTACAGAAAGGGCATTGTTGGGGATTGGAAGAATTGGTTCACTGCTGCCCAAAATAAGGAATTCAGCGAGCGTTACAAAAGAGAGATGGCCGGATCAGTTTTGGGAATCGAACAATACATGGATTTGTAATTATTCTGGATTTTTTCAGCACAAACCGTTATTGACACAAATAAATTTACATTCAATTTATTAAATGAGATTTTTACATTTTGATAAGTATTAAAAATTATGTAATATTTAATAATATTTTTAAATTGTTCAGAGTCATTTTAATATATTCATGTGATACCTCTAATTTTTATTTGTATAATTATGTTCAATAAAAATAATCTAAAATAACTTAATTATATTTTCGCATATTTTTTATGTCTCGTGAATAAATTGCAAAATTAATCAATTATATTTTTATTTTTATTTTAGGAATTCATTTAAAAGTATTATTATTATTACATTTTATTGAAGAAAAGTATGTTTAAAATAACATTGAATGATACATATAATATGTATACCTCAATACAATTAAATATTGACACACGCTATTTTCAGTCTCTTATATAATTGAATATAATATTTAAAATATTTTATTATATACTACTTTTTTTAGCAGCAGTAACATCGTAATATTCCTTAAATTTTTTTCATATTCTAATAATGTCTAAATAAAATATTTTAAAATTGTATCTATTAATTAATCAGTTTGTTATTGGTCAAAACATGAATTACCTTAAAATATAATATCTTACAAATTTGGGAACATCTTCAGCATCAGCGCTCATGTGGTGATAGTTGAGCACAAGAACGGTACACATTACTGATTACGAACATAATATGACCATGATTCAGGAGAAATAGGTACCTGAAATAGTTATATACAAATGTAATGCTACACCTAATATATATGCAATGGCTTAAAATGTTTCTTTAAATAAAGAGATCTTTCATAGAAAAATAATATTGCATTTATTTTAGTAGGAATAAATTAGTACCTATTCAAACTTATAACAAGATATAATGCACCAGTCAAAATAAATCAATATTGTGCACTCTTCAGGTAGCCTTGATATATTTGTCGTGACACTGACCCATCAACACTGACCGTTTATTTTTCGACAAACCGAGTACCAAACCTTTTTTAAAGTACTTTTCTTCCTTTCGATTCATTCTGACAATTATGAAAAGTCGTACCTACTGAATAATAATGAACAATTCAATTTTTAAATCTGCAGTTTCACAACCAATCAACCTAATTAATTTTAATGTAGAGAGCCTCCTTCGCGCTAAGACATGAACATTGGCTGTCTATTCATTAGTGCTGTGCGCTTGCTGCGTGTTGAATGATATTTGAATTGTATAAGCCTGATCTGATTTGATGTTCAGAGATTTGCATGCTTCAGCAGAACTAAGCCGTAAAAGCAGAATAAAAATATCGATTGGTATCAATGCTTTCTGCGTCTAATTATAGTGATATTTCCATTCATTTTGAGAAACAGTGTATATACAGTGCGGATCCAGGAATTTTGAAAAGGGGGCGCAAGAATTTTCAAAAAGGGCATTTACTAGATGTTAAAAAAAGTAAAGTAACAATCCGTGAACTACTGTAACTACAATATATATTTCTATAGAA
>JAYRBW010060879.1:0-10582 GCA_036023295.1 Invenusta paracnida | reverse complement strand
TACATTGATCTAGGTATAAACTATAGAGTATTAACTAATCAATAACAACACAAACATTGCTTACAACATTACTACATTTTATTCACGAAGGCAATATCCGTATCGTGTATTACAGTTTTAACCTACTAGTATCCTACAAATATTTTCTGTGTGAGTATTTTAATCTGTATTGTATATTTTTATAAATAGTGTATTATATATTTACGGCAGCACTTGAATCTTACTTATTAAATTATATATATTATATATTTTTTCTATTGTCTATAGATTACTCTCGACCCTGGTAGCTTAGACTTAGTTGTATATATGTATTATTATTATTAGTAGTTCTGCCTTAAGCATTACAGAATGAATGAAAGGTATTTTAAAATGCGTGGTTTAAAAATATATAAAAACAAACAGTATCATTTAAAAAAAAATTAAAATCAATATTTTAAGTACCTACTATATTTATAAAAATAGGTAAATATAAATAACGTATTAATAAAAATGTTTATAAATAAATAATTTAAATAATTAAATTAATAAATTATATAAAAACTTAATTTATATTTAAAAACGATCGATAATAATAAATTTGTGGTCATTTTTAATAATATTTGTATATTGCGGAAACTATATATCTTATCAGGCCACGAATATTGAGAAGGTATAATAATATAATCTAATCGGGACAGAAGTCTCGAGAAATGTTACAAAAACTATATCTAATCAGAACAGTCACGATAGGATGTCCCAATAAGAGTTGCTGTCATGATTAGTAGAACGAAAAATTTAAGCACAAATGTCTAAATAAGACATATTTTAAGAAAACATATGATCCACACGTACATATTTATCCAACTGGGATATGTGTGGATATGTGTAGATATGTTGGATATGTGTGGATGCGTTGGATAAGTACAAATATATACACATATTACGTATAAAGTGAACATAATTAACCAACGATACTCTGATGTGATCCAGCTCGGCCGCCATATATACGTGGAAACTCCATTTTTCCGCTACCCAATGTATGTACCCCCCAAATGTCACGAGTGTATACAAATATTTCTTTCTTTAATTAATACTGTTTGATGAAAAATACTTTTAGGTTGCATTTTTTGTACGCTAAATTGGCTGTATTTTTTCAAGCTAAATACTTGTATAATATAAAAAATATAGCATTAAGTTTAAAAGAAACACAATAGGAATATATCATTACGTTAAATGACTCATTTATAAGTATAAATCATATTCAAAAACATAAAATATCCCGTATTCTTAGAATAAATAATTTCATAAAATATACGTAAAAATCGTAAAAACCTATATACAAAACTATTACGTACGTTTATTTATAAATAACTCAAAGTTGATGAAAAACTACTAATTTAGAAAAATATATTATAGGTAATACTACACATTAATATTATTAATGGTACTATATTTATACGTCATTCATAAGCTTCAGAAGATATATAATTTTAAATAAGTATAATAAACAAATATTATAAATTTATTACTATTTGTTAAAGTAATCAAATAAATAATAATTATCAACTATAATTAGTCAATCAGAAACGTTTATCGAAGAAATTTGCCTAGAAAAGTTCAACGCATAGTGCTGAACTATTTGTTGGCATTGAAAAATATGCCCAGAAAATTTACCGAAGAAGCTAATTCACGGGCAGATTTGTCCAACTTAATTGCCCGTGTATATCGGGCTTTACAGAATTTTTTAATAAAAGGTTTCGCATATCAATTAATATTAAGCGCATATATATATACTATTAAATTAATCTTACTACTACATTTTTTGTTTTCGCTATAAATATTGAAATCACTGCTGAAAAGTGAAGCTTTTGCTATATTTGCCGAACGGTTATAATCATAGAGTAATAATAATACTTACAGATATATTATTACTCTATGCGGTTATAACAAAAAAGCATTAACTTTCCTTTCGTAGCGAAAGCTACATACTTTGACTTCAAAGGGGTAGTGAAAGCTTCAAAGCTAAACTATTATTTATGCAAACTTTAGGAATAACTGAAACCAAATATTGCCTACACTATCATATTATACCGAATAGAGCTATGAGGACGAATGACCGACTTTGGGGTTGATGAAAACCGAATTATATATTAATAGTAAATTTTTCAATTTAATACAAATTCATTTATTTACTTGTATTGCCAATATATAATATAATAAATCTAAAAATAATGCCTATACAAACGAAATAACCCATAATGAATAGATTGAAAATTTTTGAAACCAATTTTTAATAGTACTTTTGTTTGTTAACACCACTTTATTTATCGTTACTATAGTAGGAAGTAATTTATTTTCTAGGCGCTATTTTCATAAATGTCGTTTTTTCTGATTTTTGATTTTGGGATTTTATGAAATATATTAAGCGATCAAATCACGAAGAATAATTTATTCGCTACAGCTCATATGGTTCTTACATAATAATAAAGAAAACAGGTATTTATGCGACTGTTTTACGACGAATTACTTTAAAGTCCCACTTGCATGAGCAATTTGGATGCACATCCAGGATGCTGTCTGACTTCAGGCCTGACTTACATATAGTATATAGTGTATATATATATATAGTATATCCAGGATGCACATCAATTTTGCCAAGCCAACTATTTTCCCCATCCAGGGTTAGGACTAGAAATAGGATGCTCAATCAATGACAATATTATATATAAGTTAAACAGTATCCTGGATATACATACTATGTTATTTTCAATATAATGGCTCTTACAGACAGCAGTTGAGTATACACTATCTATACAAGGTGGTGCAGAAGTCACATCACATAGGGATATATATATACAAAATCTGCTATTATAAGTTTTTTGAATTTAACCTGGAATTTCCAAATACCATTTTGATGCGGTGCAATCGAATGGCCATCTCAGTTACCGGATTTATTACCGCTTGATTTCTTTTTTATAAACATCTCAAATCCCTTATGTATTGCCAAGATCCAAGAAATATTGATGAACTTAAAAACAGAATCTGATTCGAGTTTACCAATATTAGTGTCAACATGCTTAACCGTTTTAGAACATCCATCCAAAAATGTGTACAATAGTGCATTGATGTTAATGGTGAACAATTCAAACATCTACTTTCATAAACATGAAAGATAAATGCAACAGTTTTCTTATAATAGCAGATTTTGTATATATCTCTATGGGATATGACTTCTGGGCCACCCTGTAGTATACTGCTTACTTATCAGCAAAAATAAAGATATATAATTATTTAGTACATTTTTAATATAATATATATAGTATAAATGTATATAGAATATTTAACTATATTTTATAATTATAGTTGAGTCTAAATTCAAACATTTTCTGTTAGTGATCAGAAATTTTTCAAATATTATATATCTATGTAATCATTTTTAATAAATTAATTTATTTTAATAAATTAATTTATTAAATATATACTATAGATAGTCTTTTTTTTACATGGTTTATAATAAATAAATTTTCTTTATAAATATTTTCTTTTTATTTAACAATAAACTAAAAATTTCAATATAAAATTTTAAATCAATAAATAAACTTTTTATACTTTCTTTTATAAAGTATATTATTTTAAAGTACTGTTTTTCTAGTTCTATAAATTAAATAATCTGAAAGTTTTGCAGTCATGTGATAATATTAATTTTAGATAGAAATAAAATCTAAAAGTTATAAATAAATAATCATTTCTAAATTAATTTCTATATTATATATAGAGGTATGGTTATAATATTATTTCCAAGTTTTAAATAATTTTTAATATAAAAAAATTTATAAAATTTTTTAAAATAATATTTCCACCAAATATAAATTTATTATTTTATATACAAAATAGTGAGTGAAAAGGTGTTTGAAGACACATATTATTGTCAAAATTACAATATCAAAATAATTCTATTATTTACCTAGAGATATAAATAATACAATTATGTATTCAATATTATATCTTCTCTTCTAATCCAATTCTATTATAATTCCTCATTCTTTATGGTTTTTTAATTTATATTTACCAAATTATGTTTTTCCAGTTATATAAGCAATAAATATATTTATATCAATATATTCCCGATAACTGCTATAAACAATATAAATTATATTGAATGGCATAACATAAAAATACAGATGGGTTTGTGTATAGCTTCACTAACACTTACATCTTTTCCTTAAGGCAATGTTTGAATAAACTTTCAAACCAATCAAAATACTGCAAATAATTATAACATAAACCTGTTCATAATTTCTGGCAGAAAAATAAATGTTGAATTTATTTCTAAATTGAAATCATGAATATCTCTGATTATTCATAATTATAACCTCTCTCACTAGCTGCTATGGTAAAATAAAGTGCCAGCCATCCTGTGGCTATTACTTAAATATATTTGCTATGTCCACAGTAAAAATCAGTTCATTTGGTTACATAACAAAACATCTACCTATCTTGAGACCCCATTAGTCCCACACCACTGGGTGAATAGCACTGTATCTTGTGACCATGTTGGTTCTATGCCACAATGAAGCAGGTTGAATGCAATAATGTAATACTTAAAATATAATTTCCTAAAATATAATAAATATTTTTAATTGTATAAATTTTGACAATTATTTATTTATTAGTTATATATCTATCTAAATTTTCACTTTGAGACCAGTTTATTGAAGATATTTAATTTTTCTACTCATGATACTATTAGTATTACTAGACAAATATATCTCAAGACTTTAGCTAATAAATATATCAAAATAACCAGATTTCATACACTAAGGGAATAAGCAATTATTTTATTAATCATTAGTATTTTCCTTAACTATGACATATATATTATATAATTCAGATAGATATATTTTACAATAGATTATGTACTGATTGATTGAAATACATTCATATACTGCTTTTTGAATATCTATAGTATGAACAATAGTAACAATTTTAGTCTCAAATGTAGTGTTTTTTACTATAATAATATTAAGATATTATATACTAAAATACAATAATTGAAACTAGTTATATATTTAGTTAATCATTTTAAGAAACTGTGGCTATCTCATATATATATATATATTCTACTATTCTACTGTTTTTATTATATAGCATATGATATTTTATTAGATATAAATATATAGTTATAAAGCTATATTGCATTCTTTTTTAATACATTTTATTAAATTCTAACTATTACTACAGAAACTAATCTATAACTATTGTAAGAAACAAGTTTTGCATATAGTGTATATATAAAGTGAACCTTATATATGGTAGATTTAGTATTATATAATTATTTTCAAATGGTAATACTTAATTTATAAAATATTACTGAAAAAAATTATGTAGGAAATTACAATTTGGATACTACTTTTGTACAAGGAAGATAATGTTAAATATAGAGACCAATTAGATCACTTATAATACATACATGTCATGTATGTATTATAAGTTATAGATATTGGGATCTGTGCAATAAGATTCATATCTATATATCTTTTTAACCATTTATAATAGCTGCTATAAGAGTATATATAAAATAGGCATACTCAGAAGTTAAATACAAAATTCCAAGCATTTCATTACATTATTTCAAGCTATTAAGGAGCTCATGACTATTTCACAAACAAATTTGATTAACAAGTATAACATGCTTATGAGTAAAGTTGGCCTATAAGATATAGGCTTCTTTTCATATTTTAAAAACATAGTGTCATCACAAACTGGTGAATTAATTGAAATTGGTTGGTATTTTTTACTAGATTTGTCTTTTGTTATTATTTTTGTCATAATTGATTTTCTTTGGTTTTCTTTTATAATAATTTCATATTATTTTTTGCTATAGCAAAATAGAAAGTTAAGAAGTATCTTTGCTCAATATATATTTTTATCTAGTCCTTCTGGCAAAATAATCTGGACCAATTGCTTACAAAGGTTTGATGAATGATAATTGTAGATATAGGTCCCAACTAACATCTCTGAAAAGTCCCAAGCCAAGGAACTAGGAATTTTTTTTAGACATTTTTCTGATTTTCCATATTGGATATGAAAGATTTTCTTCATTTTGTCTAATTATCTTTAAAAACTTTATTTTTTATAAAATATTTGTTTTATTCTTAACTTTTACCTTTAGATAACATATTTTATATCAATTTGTTTTCTTAAGTGTTTCCTGTCATTTAAAATAGAAATTAGCTTTATATATTCTATAATTCAAATTCTCAATACTTTAGAATATTGGTAATTAAAGTATTTTTGGGATTTATGGCTAAAAGTTGTTTAATTATCAATATTGTAAAGTATATAGAATTTGAATTATAGAATAGTTGGAGTTAATTTCTATTTAAATGATAGGAAACACTTAGAGCAACAAATTGATATAAATTATATTATCTAAAAGTAAGAATAAAACACAAATTTTCTAAAAAATAAGGTTTTTAAAGATAATTAGACAAAACGATTAAAACAATTCCTACAGTTCCCCAGTTTGGGACTTTTGATAGGTGTTTGTTTATCTACAATTATCAACCATCAAACCTTTGTTAGCAATTTGTCCAGATTTTTGTGAATTTTTAGCCAGAATGACTGGACTGTCTATTTATAATATTGAATAATAAATAAATCATTACTAACTAACTAAAATAGAAATATTGAGACCAATTAATACAGACCTAATATGCTTTAAATCTAGTCAATAATTATAGATAAAAACTATATACTGGTTGCTGTTTATATAACTCAGTATAAAATTAAAATATAATAATATATCGATATTATAATCTTTATTATCTTTAGTACTATGAGTTATTTTTTAAATATTTTATAGTCATTATTTATCTTTAAAATTATTATTCTGTTCCATCTACATGTTTAATTTATTAGTTAATAAATTTTTACAGTCAGAATAAATTGCAATATTAATATATTTAAAGATGTATTGTTCCATTTTTTCTTCTCCAAAACCATGTATCAACATTAGCCACTCCTGCACTTACACATACACTTATCTAAAAAAAACGACCTCATTGCAAAAATGAAAGCTAAGAAACAAGCTCCTCAAAAGTAAAGCCAAGATTTAAAAAACAAAAATTTTAAAATTATTATGATGATACATAGTACATCTATTGAATAAATTGATATAAGTATGGCGCCAAGATATAATTACAATACTTTCTGTTTAAAATGTATAAATTTATAGATCAATATATCATAATTTTTATTGTCATATTTTTATGGATTTTACAGTTTAGATGTATACTTATGCTCCATATTTATCTATACATTTATGCATTTTAAACAGTGGAAGTATTGTAACAATTATATCTTGACACCATGTTTATATCTATTTCTTCGACGGCTGTTCTATGTTTCATCATAATAATTTTAATAATTTGGTTTTTTAAATCTTGTTTACCTTTTATATCAATATCTTTAATGGCTGTACCTCCTATCATCAATATCATTTCAACGTTTTTTTAGGAGCTCGTTTCTTAGCTTTCATTTTTGCGACGCGTTTACATATATATCAATTCATTTTTTGAAAATATTTCTATATTAATATAATTTCATGCATACAACGTAAATAATAATTATTGTTTTATTTATAAAATTCTATTTTTCTTAAATAGTACAAAAGTATTCTTGCATATTTCGTCATTTTATTTTTTTCATATGATTAAACTCCAAAGGAATTATATCTTTTCTAAATAGTATGAGTTATACGCCATTTTTTAGATTTTAGTTTAAACGCTTAAATATGGAAATTAAACATTTTTATCAAAATTAAATCTAAAAATATATTTCTATATCGAAATTGTTCACTTTGCTTCGAAATAATTACATTTTGATTTAATCTCATATGATTTTCTGTCTAACATCTAGTTAGTTTTATTTTCACTTATATAAATCTGCGCTTTTATTTCGTTGTATATTGATAGGTAAGACTGTTGCACTGCATTTATTGATACAATTCCAGCGATTAATCTAAAAAGATCAATTTTATGTATAAAAATAGTATATTATGCCACGAGAATTGACTAGTTTTTGCTCACGCGGCCGAAGGCCAAGTGAGCATATAAATTTAAGTGAACAATGAAGTCAATTCGAGTACGCTTAAACGTTTTATGCTACGCTTATATTATAAATGAGTGAGCCAAAGAATACTTACTGTGGTCATATACCAGCGGTCATGTGTAAGTTTTGAATCGGTCGTCATGACTATGAAATTCAAATTATGACTGCATTAATCTTATAAGAAAGTTTGTGGCTATTAGCATACGTTTACTCTACGCTGTAGTAATCAATAAATTTAAATTGTTAATTGTAGTGAGCAAAAAACATTGAAAGGGAACATTTTTGTTCACTCTATAGTAGAACCCTATTTAAGAAATATTTTGCTCACGCATTAATAATATAAGCGTGGCATAAAAGGTTACATCCTACAACAGATCATATACAGGCCGGTGTCCGAAAAGTTGCTGTGCTGTGATCAATTTTAAATATTCTAATAAGAGAAAAATAAGGTTATGCAGTGAACAATATAAAATAAATAGAATAATATGTGTGACCAGTTAGCCAGTTAATGAGCGAAACTCAGTGGGCGAATTCAATTTACACAATCAGTGGTAATCATCGCACCAGCCTATATAGACAATGTTTTACGTATTGTTCTGCAGAGTAATAATGGTTATGACGATTGAACAACAGACATTCCTAATTGAACATGTATTCTGCACTGAAACCGTACAACAAATGTTCACTGACCAATTCTAAATGCAGGGGTCCCCCACCTTAATGCCGTGCGAAATTTGATGACTAAATTTCGAGAAACGGGCAATGTTGCTGACGCCCCCCGACCAGGTAGGCCATCACCTCAGTTAAAACCATTTGCTGAAACGTTCAGAGATGTTTCAGGAAACTTGCAAAACGTGTAGGTATTATTTATGGCAATCTGCAACATATCCATACTTATTCTATTTAAAAAACATATCTACATATATATCGCCGCAGTAATCTTGTTCATATGATCCACCGATTTATTTTTCCTGAATTCCAAAAAGTTACAAAAAAAATATTATTAGATTAAAAATAGATGTCTTCCCATATTTTTTTCTCTCAACTTATAATACATTTATATTTGGGCATTAAAATATTACCAACAAAATAATGTTTTGTGTAATTCCTTATTAAAATGGAGTAATTTAATACATAAACATATAACTATAGTTTATTGTAAACAGCGGTCTGTACAAATTTTCTGGCCTTTGAATATTCATATTGTCGATAAGTTTATAAATTTAATATACAACAATTAACCTGAAGATAGTTTTTGAGAACTATTATAGAAAGTAATTAACTATATATATTTTTATTCTTTTTTGACATTTCAGTTTTATTCTGTATATTCTGTATTTGTTTATTTATTTATTTATGACACAGCTGTGTGATAATTATTTATATTGTGAATCAAATGACAATAGAAAAGGATATATCATCATAACATACATAATCACTATCAGTGAGGTTATTATTAGATTTAGAACAATTAATAATTAATTAATTGTATTAAAATCTATGAGTATGCAAATACAGTAGAATTTGCAGTAATATCCAAGATTCCCGCATTAAATTATTTTTGCTTTTTTTTACGATTTTTTGTTAAATTATTTTTTGTTTTTATTTTAATAAGAAAAACGACGATCCTACGGTTTAGCATCTTTAAAAAAATTTCCAAGTTTCCCTCGTTAATTTATTTTTGCTTTTTTTTAGATTTCAAAACACTATAGAAACATTACAAGTCAATAGGAAATTTTTTCCTATTGACTTGTTTCTATAAAGTGTTTTGAAATCTATTAATTTAATTATTCATAAATAGGTGTATTATTGAATAGTTTCAGTTTGAATGACAATGACTTATGACAATAATGTCAATATTTATATATATAATTAAAAATATACATTTATTATTTATATGTATTTTTAATTATAATTAAATATTTACAAGTTTTCTCCTTTAAATTTCAATAAATAATGACCAAATTCGGCCTGGTTATGTGTAATGTATTAAACTAAATTTCTAATATACACTGTTAGTGTTAGCCAAAATAAATGAGAATAAAAACCGTTAAAAAATATATAAAAAATGTAAAAAAACATTTAAAAAAGTGAAAATAAATTAATGCTGGAAACTTGAAAATTTAAAAAAAAAATTTTAAGGACGCTAAACTGTAGGATTGCCAGAAAAACAAATATCCATAAGTGTTTATATGTATTATTACAAACTTATATATAAAATTATATTATATTGAATAACAAGAGGGTTTATATATGTTATTATATGTGTACATGAATAACAACTAAAAAGTAATCAGAAATTGTAATAGTGTCTGATCCAAAAGAGGATATTCCCAAAAATGTTTGTCTGTACTATGCGGCAAAATGAAATGAAATTCAATACATTAAAATAAATTGTAAAATAAAAACAAAAAATAATTTAACAAAAAAAAAACATTTTTTTTAAAAGCAAAAATAATTTAACGAGGGAATCTTGGATATTACCAAATTT
>JAYRBW010060878.1:0-10582 GCA_036023295.1 Invenusta paracnida | reverse complement strand
GATAGGGAAACAGTGGTTGCTATGTAAAAATATTATTTTTCTCATATCTGGGTATTTCCAATATATGTTGAAAATTCCATCAAAATCGATCAAAGTTTAGGGTATGTTATTGGGTCTGAACAAGAAGAAGAATTAGAAGAATAATGACGAAAAAATCAATGTTTGCATCTTGATATCTTGGGTTCTATAATAGTTATGAAGTTGAAAATTGACTCACTGATACATTTTTGCCGGCGCTCTATGATAGAAGTTAAATAATTTTAAAATATAAATTAGTTTTTTAATGGTAGCGGTTTAAAAAATAACCGATCTTGTGGTATTCTAATATACCTTCTGTACGTGGGGTGCTCGCATGAGCTAACAGCCTACTGCCGTAGATTTAGATGTTTATTTAAAATCTTAGGCAGCGTTGCTAAGACGTGAACGCATAACCGTCTTTAGCCTTTATACATCTTGAAAAACACATCCTGTTCATAAATTATTATCAAGGTTTCAAGAGAAATTAATTCAATAATAGTTCATTGTCTATATATTATCTTTATAACTTAGATTAAGTACCTTTGAATATTCTGTATAGTTTATATAGAATTCATATTTGGGGTTAAGGAAATTATACATCTCATATAAGTTTTCATAATCAACAGTTTTTATAGCAAAAAAAGAAAGCAACGTTCAAGGTATAAATGTACAAAACGGACAAATGTACATGATATAAAGTACTGATATGAAAAGTAAAATTATAGAAATGTGCGTCTGAATTAGAGCTACAACAATATGTAATTTATAGGAATATAGCTTGAATAATAAAACGTTTTTTGATAACGGTAAATAACTAGTTTTGCCTACTTTTAAGCGGTTAAATAAGATAAGATAAGAAACGTTTATTTTGAATTATAGTACTCAAATGGGAATCGGGAGTACAATAACAGTAATACGTGTTAATATAAGGTAATTATACATCAAGTAATAGCGAACAAGGAGTTAACGAAAAAATACAGACGTGCAAGTTATATAGGAAAGGGTGAATAATTACAAAAATGGCTCGTGGTATACATGTATAAAAGTGAAATGTAGAAACGTGCAGTAATACAAAGTTATACGTCAGATTAAGTAGATAGAAAACAAATGTCGTAAAGTAAAAAGTGAAGGGTAAATGATTTCAGAGTAGCTCGTGGATTAGGTATATAATGGTGTATTGTTGAAACGTGCAGTGGCACTGGGAATGAAAGAGTAATTGACTCGGTCGGGGGGATGTATATACAGAGGAAAATTAATTGAAGGTTAATGAAAATTAGCTATAGACTATACATACCAAAAATGCAGGCAAAACTAATTAATTATTTGCCGCTATCGAAAAACTTTTTAATAATTTAAGCTATACTAAAAAAAAAGTTATTATTGTACCTGACATTCTGATGCACATTTCTATATTTCTGGTGCAGTTTTAAATTGGTGGATTTTCCGCTTGAATCAAAAGAGTGAGCCAATTGTTTGCAATCCTATTTTCTTTGGTCATTATACTGTCGACCAAACATTTATGGTTTTATATGGCGTTATTATTATTATTTTATATCATGTGTTGTTAAATACATATAAAATTAGCTTAACTGTTTTCGTTTTGATTTGAGTAAGGTTTTTAAATTTTATTGAAAATGGATTTTTATAAAAAATACTCTACTAAACATTTTTATGGGAATAAAGTAGTATGTTACCAAAAACTAGGGAGGCATTTTTCAAATTAAATTCAAAATCTACATAGTCGAATTACCTTGATATTATTACTCTATGGTTCATGGGATCTACGTTGCAATGGTATAAGATTAGTTAAAACTTTTCTCAGAATTTAAAAATTGCATAATGGTCTCATATCTTTATTAATCTAGAAGATAATATTTATATATTTTGTAATTATTAATTAACAAAGTTGAGTAACAGAACAAATTCAGATATTTCCTTTACAGCATAGAGTAATTAAACACAGAGTGTTGACTCTTATTGATTTCATATACATCGCGCTATAAATCGTCGTATATAAAAAATCATTTTATTTTAATAAATTTGATGTAAATGGGTTATTATAAAAAAGTAGTATTAAATATTTTTATTAAATTAATTTTAAGATCAAATGTATATTTTTAAACAATTTTAACATATCGTAAGTTGTTTGTAAAATGTAATTTATTGCCAATATGCTTAAAACTTTTGTACAACATAATCTGTTTAACTGCTGTCAGTTTTTAAAACATTATTTTACAAAAGCTTTCGGGTATCAATATATTAGTATTGAACTGTATACAGAATCAATACGAGTGAAATCTCTGTATGTAATTACTCTATGCTTTACAGTTTCTGTATATTTAGTGTATATTTAATGTACGTTGAAATACAGAACTCATTCTAATCTTGAACAATTTGATTTATTGCACTCTCGTGTCATTTTAGGATAACAATTAATCTCACATATGCACTATAGCAACACAAATATTGTCTCAACGAGACTTAAAGATCAATAACTAGGATGACATTTACCTTAAGGATGAAAAGTTTGTTTGATCCAAAGAAACTATTTAGATAGACTATCTATATAGTCTATCTATATTTATGGATATCTATATAATAGACTATACTATAAGTCTACCATAGAGATATCCATGCTATACTCTATCTATATATTTAGTTTATTTGGTTTGACCCTCACGAAACACCTAACTAGTTTGTCAGATAATTTGTTTTGTGATATATTTAATAATAATAATAATAATAAATAGCATTATTATAAAAACAATTGACAGACGCAAAAGTTGTACAATTTATAGGATAGAGAGAACGGAACGAATATAAAGTTATAGAAAAAAATAGAAGAAAAAGGATATATATAGAGTACAGAGAGGGGGGGGAGCTCGCTGGGTTAGAAAAGTATACGGGTAAAGAAGTTGAATTTGTTGTAGTCATTGAGGAGTGGGATTTCCAGATTATTTCGGCGCTGACGGAGTGAGTGGCTGTGATTGTTTTGTCGACGTAAGAGGTGGTAGAGCACGTGATGTTTGTTGGACATAATTTTGGCAAGAAGTCTAAAGTCTGCATTTTGGACAAGTTTTCCAAGGTCGAGGTTAGGCTTGCAGTTATTAAATTTGCCTCTTCTGTGGACGAAACATTGAAGACGATGCTTTTTGTTTTTGTTAGCATACCTCCACCAACTTTGACTGGCATAAAGAAGCCTATTAGTAGCTAAGCTATGATATATGTGGTGGATATTTGACGTGGACATTCCATGAATTTTGAATATTTTAAGAGCATAGTTAATGCTGTTGCATTTTGATATAAGGTTTTCAATGTGCTTATTCATTTTCATTGTATTTGTAAAGGTGATTCCCAATATGTTGATGTCTTCAACTCGTTCAATGTTGTCAATTCTGTCTGGTAATTGACCCTTGTATCTTTTACATGTGATGATGATTTCTTTGCTTTTATTTTCATTGAGATTCAGATTGTTGGCTGTCGCAAACTCTCTGATGTTAGCAATTTCAGTGCTAGTGGTGTCTATTTTTTCTGGGGAATCACTAGGTAGGTATCGTCCGCATACTTTAGAAGGTGATTCTCAGGGTTGACAGGTTTTAGGTCCGAAGCGATAATCTTAAATGCTGACGGACCGATAGCAGATCCTTGTATGACGCTCGAATTTATTTTATTTTCGCAAGATTGCTGGTGATTATGATAAGTGACGTGAGTGTGGTCTCTAAAAAAATTGTTGATCCAATTGACAAGATTTTCGTTTATCTCAAATTTTGTTGAATTTTTGTTGATCTTGGAATGGCGGACAGTGTCGAAGGCCTTAGAAAAATCCAATACAATTATTCTTGCTTAGCTGCTGTGGGTTTTCAAGCTACGCAAACTATATTGCCAGACTAAAGTCCGAGTCTATAAAGGGACGCACATATAGAAATAAGAAGAACTGAAAAAATGCAATTCTTAAAGCTATATGAACCTTTGATTATGAAAAATAAATAAATTTATGACATTATAGATTTTAGGAATATGATAATAAATATAAACTGAAATAATACCTAATTTCAAAATACTCGTCAAAAATTTTAACTTCATATTCAACTTATAGTATTTTGTAGGCAGTATTTAATATACACTTTTTATATTCATTTATGATAATTTGATTGAAAGCTACATTAAAAGCTTTGGAATTTGCCAACTAGCGGTGATCGACGATTGCATGCCGAATTTCGATAAGTCATATAGATATTTATAATATCTATGGCCGTATCATTCAGGCTATATAACTCATTTCTAGGCGTGTATCATACACTATTTTTTATCTTATTTTTTCAGATTGTTGTTGATTAAACTTAGTTAATTAGTTTTGCATATTGTATCAAAGTCTGAACATTTCAAACATTTTATTTTGAAAGTTAAAATCAATTATAATAAGATTTATTATTAAACATAAAGCTAAAAACAATATTTTACCGAAAATTAATTTATATATCCTGTATAATTTACTTATATAATTATACTATAAAGAATCGCGGTCTAAAGTTATATGAAGTAAAATAGTAAATAGATTGGTTTTGTAAAGAAAAAGCTGATTTAATTAAGAAATAGAAGGCATAAAATATTAAACCGCGACGTGTATACTGAAATACCTCTTCGTCCCTTCCACCTCCTATACCGCCTATAATTAAGGAATTGTATATATTTGATAACATATTTGACAGAAAAGGCAATGCTATGTTGAAAATAACTACAACAATAAAAGCTGGTGATTCTGATTTTCTTTAAATAGAGGAACATAATTTATCGACGCTATTTTTTTATTTTTTAGGTACAAATTATATTTTATCTTTGCAATTAGATTTATATAAATCCCAAAAAAACTGTCCAATTATCATATCTACTTAACAGAAATCTTACTACATTATCATATTAACTCGCTTCACTAGATCGTAACATAGTGTATTATAGAAATTAGATCATGCTTTGCATCAGGGACCTTTGCAACAAAAAGTAAACTAAATACTGTTAAAGTCCAATGAAAATTATAACCCTCCGACATGATTTCAATAAAAAGGAATATATCAAAATAACAACATTCAAATAATTACATTAGAATTGCCATTTTAGTATATTTTGTATTGGAATCTCCAAAACACATAGACGGAAATTCAACTAAAGTAAATGGCTGGAAATTAAAAATTGAAATAATTTTAACGAAAAGGCTTGCAAAACCAAATGACATGAGGTATAATACATCGAATTTTACTATTTCATATTCTATTAACATATCACTATTTAATTCCTCAAATAGTTTTAATTGTGTAAGTATTTTTAATGATGACATTAACATATTTAGTATTAATTAAAAATTCCTTTACTACATAATTTATAAATCCATACAAAGGCCTTACAAGTTACTGAAGAAATTTAGTCGGGTTAAAACAGTATCGCCTATTTTTCTTATGTTATTACTGCTAGTAATTTAGCTTAGTATCATTCAACCACCAAATGAGGTTTATTTATCCTAATCATACTGATGTGATCATATTTATCATACCATACTAAGATAATGATATAATATCCCTTCTTGCATGGTTGTGTTTATTAACGTAGTCAAACAGATTATTTGTGTAGCAAAGTAATATAATATAATTAATATACAGCACATAATGGAAAGTTTAATTCAAAATTATTTGTACATGTATGCATATTTTAGATAATTAAAAGCCAAATAGCTGTCCCTATACAGCCGTTGTATTTATATTCACACACTATAAATGATTTCTGGCAAATAAAAGATTGCGGTAGAAAGAAAGATCAATATCTGTGTCTTGGGTTGCCATATTGTAGAGTGTCCGATTCCGATGCCATTCCTCCATACAGGTGAGAGCGTCGGGTTGAAAATTCCAATGGAACTTATTGATAAAAAGTTCCTTCTGTGCGATGATGTAGGGCAGATCCTTTACGCCCCAAATGCAGATGCCGCGCACAAACTTTTTACTTTTGCAAATCCCTCTATTGCCCCAATTCTTCAAGCGTGACAAGTTTGTATAGTTATTTTCACCAGTCTCAGGTTCACCAAGATATGCCCCAGGAGCCGGAAGGCTTTTCGGGTTGTGATTAAGAGTCGTGTAGAACTGTTCATCTGGCACGGTTTTGCCTCTGACATCATTTTTCCGCAAAATTTGAAGAAGTTTTTGAGCCCTTGTCGACTCAAAAATGAAGTCAATAAACTTTCTTGACGCTGTCATGTGGACTGCTCCTTTCAGCCATGTAACCTGAAATAAATTATGAAGAAATAATAAAATAGTTTTTTTTATAAATACATTATAAGGAATTCAGTTCACTCAGTTTAACGTAATGCAGGATATTAAAGTTAAGACTATACCTTATATATTCTAGTCTCTTCCCCTCTTATTAAAATTTTTTAATTATTAATTTATTTTATATATTTTGTGCTACCAATCATGTGAAGAATCTCCCCTAAATTGTTGTATGTTTTGTAAAGTAAATATATTGATTATACTTATACTATTATAATGTAAGTATTCAATTTATACTGTATGTATCAAAATTATAATAACATCAGTACCATTTTAAAATTAATTATAAAATATTTTCATAAATTGCATTTTCTTATTGTTGATTAAAATATTAAGCATATTATAATTTGCGAATTTTACAATGGTCTTAAAAAAAGACAAAATTTAGATAAAGGTTTACGCAATGTATCCAGTTACTTTTCTTTCATGGGTAAAATTTGACATCAAAACGTTTATTTATCCTAATTATACTAATATGATCATATTTATTATACCATACTAAGATAATGATATAATATCTCTTCTTGCATGGTTGTGTTTATTAAAGTAGTCAAACAGATTATTTGTGTAGCAAATATCATAAATCTGATTCAAACATTATCTTTATTTTTTATAATGATTGTGTTACGTAATTAAGAAATTAATATAGAAAAATGAAGGAGAGAATATTAGAGAAGTCAAAATTAGACGATCATACAAAAGTGGTTATCTTGATGGTAATTTCTATTTGATTTTTGAAATTGACATTAGTTTTAAAAAAGGAGGAAATTTGATAACTTTTGGGACGAATTCTATACAACTTTAGTTTTTCAACTACATACAATGAAATAATAATAAAACGTGTTTGTATTTAAATAACCCGAATCTATATATAATTAGTTACATCATATATATTTAGGAAAGAAATAATATTATTGTATTTATTTCGTTTACTAATCCATTAATTAATAAGCATGCCTTAAATAACTCATACAAATTTTGACTGTATTATTTCAAAGTAACATGGGTACACTAATTGATCCTATGAAATTTTGAAAATCTATTTATTTAAGTACCACTCAGAACATTCCGAAAGTAACGCTTGGCCCATCATTTTATGAAGCGAACTAATATATTTTTATTTAAGCTATTGGGTATTTAGTATTTTAATAATTAATAAATTATTATACTTGTATTAATATTAAAATGAGTATAAAAATACATACTATTTATATTATTGGTATAGGATAATAATACTAAATTACTATCACTGGGTAAGTATAATTTACAATATGTACATGGTACTTAGCGAGAGCCAACAAAGAATTTAAGGATAATTCTAATCAATATTATTATAAATGTTTTTTTAGTTATGTCCTTTGCTAGCACCACAGGCTACAATCTATGAAATAAATTTAAAGTTATATTTCTAATGAAAATAAATTCATAAAATATCTTTTAGGGAAGTAGATTAACAAAAAATAGTAATGTCATCGCATTATTAAAATTACATAAACATATAATACCAGCATTCTCCAATGATTTATTCAATTAAAATTATATGTTTTATAATACAAATTATAAATATATATTACTAATGAATATCGCATATATGCGTAAAAATTAAAAATTAAAAATTCAACCACAATAAATAATTGAAAGAATGTATTTATTCATTCCTTTTATTTAAAATACAGTTTTAATATATTTGCTTCCAGCATATTTCCATCCTATATATTGATTAGTTTCTTTTATAATTATATGTGTATAGTAGCATAATGTAAACCATAGTAACAGGAAGATCTATTAGTCCCACGCCGTAATGATATGACCTGCAAAACAGTCTATATAATCACTTTTGATAGCAAGAATATATATTTTATGTTACCATTCTCATACAATATTAATTTAGCAGCATAGTGGGATAATATAGCAGCACACTGATAATATAAATTGTAATAATAGTTACTGAAATAATTGTATACAATAAAAATAAAAAGTAATTGTGATATTTGATAGTAAAGGCTGTTGAATGTAGAACAATAGAGTAAATATATATGCATAACCATAGAGTTCTATGTGTTAACATAGAACTGTTTTATGTGTTAACACATAACCATATGTGTTTAACTATAATTCTGAAATATAGTTATATTTAATAATGATATTTAAATATAAGTAATTTACAAGTTTATCTTAAAATAATGGAAGAGACCTTTATTCTATTTACAATGCTTACAATTGTACCTAATATTAGTTATACAGAGTTATATAGCTCAATATAAGAAATATTACAATTGGTTTATAATTGATAATAATATACTTACTTATCAGGAATATAATAACTATAAATATATAAACAATTGTATTCAGTTAAATTAATTAATTTTTTAATTTATTTATTTATTTATCTATCTATCTATCTATCTATCTATCTATCATTTAATTAATTTTAAAACAATTACATTTAAAATTCATGTGTTATTTAAAATTACTGCACTGTAATAAATGCTGTTAGAATGCTTGTTTAATTATCGCCATATGTAACTAAAAAACGGTGCATATATGAGCTGCGACAGTGTACTGTGTCAAAATGTTAATTTACGTAATTACAGGTAGATAATTGCACAAAAACAAACTATTCAACGTGGAATTCAACATGTTTCGATGATCTTCCATCCAGGCAATTTCTTCCTTTTAAAGTCCTAAACGGGCATCGTTTCTTCAACTATATAGTATATCTACCACAAAATCCCTCATACTAAATATACTAAACATATCAACAACTTCCCAACCTCATTAACAAGGAGTTCATTACACTAGTGCGCTCTTTAATTTCACATTATAACGTAAATGCATCCATTACTTCTGGTAGTTTTGCATTTTTCACTATTTTCCAAATTCTCTTTATTTTTTAAATATTTACGTTCATGTGCCAATTTTCATTATACACTGTCTTTTAATAAACAGCAATTATTATTTTGATTAACTTATATTCTAGGCAATAAAATATAATGCCAGCGTTATAGATGTTTACAATAGAAATTAATTTACTATAATAACACAGTATATATAGTATAGTAAATTAGTATAGTAAAACAAATATCTTTGATGTATACTTATGTGTATGTACATGTACTATACCTAATGTATACTCTACTATTATAATATATATACTAAGATGTCTACTCTAAACTCGACTACACTCCTTTACAACACTGCAATATTGGCATTTACAAATACAAATTGTATATATCATGCTTCAGAAGATAGATACAGCACCAGGTTACTTTATAAGTAAATCAGATACAAGTAAACAATATGGGGCGTGTAGAATATACACATGCATATAAATTCCTCGTAACAATATAAAGTAAGTTTATATACCTGTATAAATACATATGTAGGAATGCATAAATATATTGTCTGTGTAACTACACAATGTGATATAAATCAACTCCGTTGCTAAAAACTAGTAGATACTAAGTATATATTATGTATGTATATACTATAAATATATACAATAGGGTTAAGGCCGTAGTTTAAAATTCTGCACATATAGGACATCTATAATTGTTGGAATCTGAATAATATTACATATTATAATTGTATCTCAATTATTTTGAAATAAATTAATATTTTCAGTCCGCATGAAATTTCTTTAATGATCTGTTAAAATAAACGCATAGTAGAATCAAAAGAGTAAACATTTTATTTACTATGAAAAATTCATA
Source organism: Invenusta paracnida (assembly GCA_036023295.1). Classification (NCBI taxonomy): domain Eukaryota; kingdom Metazoa; phylum Platyhelminthes; order Proseriata; family Coelogynoporidae; genus Invenusta; species Invenusta paracnida. The sequence goes on along the minus strand of JAYRBW010060878.1, from coordinate 540 downwards.
CATTTAATACTACAAATTGTACGTTTGTAGTTAAATATATCTACAATAATATGACTTGTTATACAAATATCATCGCTACATTTTTAACCCCCTAGTAACCACGTTAATTTTCATCTTACTTTACCTACCTGGGGTCCGTTGGACTCCATCGTAATGTATTAGATATTTCCAATCGCCTTAACCGTCTGTGCACTTTATATACACAATAATACTATACACAGTTGTGAGCCATTTATACATATATGTATATCACATATCTTTCTCACCAAAGTGTAAGTAAAAACAGACTACTGCCATCCGGAGACAATTCAGGGGCGTAGCTTGACTTGAATTTTAGCGTATAGGCACAAATCTTTTTCGGGCCCTCATGGTGAGCGGCCTGCGGAGCGAGGCTATAATTCCGAGCCCACGAGGAAAATTTGTGAGATTTTAGACTTTAGAATGCATTTCCTGGCATCTCAGATAACATTTTTTTTAGATATTCTGTGGCTGTAAATTATCGGTTTGAATGAAATCTCTTTTATACATGTTAGTATGTAT
>JAYRBW010060877.1:0-10582 GCA_036023295.1 Invenusta paracnida | reverse complement strand
AGGAATGAGTTTTCTATAACAGAGCAACATTTGACAATAAATTAGTTATCGTCTCAGGGCTGTTGTGTGAATACAAAGGAAAAATTGTAGAGTGGAATTGGTGTCCGGTTTGAACAATGGAGAATACATAGTAAGCACATGTATTTGTATGAGAAATCGTCCGGTCTGGGCAGTATTATTATATAATAAAGAATAGTAAAAAAATTGGGGATCGAAAATGTGTCCGATATAGCAGCCAAAATTCCTGTTTGGATGGTCTAGACTGTAGTATAATTACAAATAATATCAGTTTACCATATAAACAATATATTAAAAATCTTACTATAATAAACAAGTACATTTTCCACATTTCGTAAAGCATATTTTTAATGATATTGAAATGTTAAAAAATCAATGCAAATATTACGTTTAAATATTATCCAAACTAAATAAAACGGTGGGCAGTGTCGTCAAAATGAATGAAACAATTATCGCGTCCTGATATTTTTATTGTACAATTTATACATATATTATTTATTCATTTATTTTGTAAATACATATATACATAAAAATTATAAAATGAAATAAGTACGAGTAATAACAATCGATATATTCTTGACTTCATTAGTTGCGACGAAAAAAAATTAGTCAAATTAAGGAATAATATTTAAAAGTTTCTGTTCAGAACTGTCAAATATATTGATAGAATCTGATCATTCCCATCAATATAAAAAAAAAATTATTATAAAAAATTTGGAATGCACGCGACTATATAATATATAGAAAGAAAAATATTTCAGCAAAATGGTTAATTTCTCGCTTTTATTTCAAAAGTGACAAGACTTTACAAAAAATACAATGATACATGATATCAGAGTACTTAACAATATAATCATAATATAAATATATAATCAAGTGTACACTATGCACATGTGAAACTCACATGAAAAAATCCAAAAAACAAAAGCCAACGGATATGATTATTGTAATATGCATAAATATTGATATTATAATAGTTTAGTACACGTATATACTCTATTAAAATGCAAACTGTTAGAATATAATTAGCATATATACGTATTATGTACAGGTTCATTCATTAAGGGAAAATATTAGACACAAATAAACTGACACGAAGCGGTAATGAGTATAAGACAAAAGAATCTAATTGATACTTCAAGCAGTAACAAGAATTAATTATCTATTAATGGTAATGAGATAGTGACTACTACATTATACTTTAAATAATAGATGCCGCGTAATATGTGGTAATTGGATAAATATTATGATAATAATTTATACATAACACATATAATCGACATACATATGAAGTTCATTGTGCTTTTTATAAAAAACTATAGTTAATATGTCTCAAAATTAACAAGATAGACTACAAAGATAATTCGAATTGATAGCAACAGACTTATAAACACAAGCAAGACAGAAATGTTTCGTAAGTCTACATGATCAATGAATACCCTGATGGAACCATGAACAATCGCTCTGTTCAATTACAGACTAACTGTTCCGTTCTACTTTTGCAAATTATCTTGCGATATTTTTAATTCAACACAGAAGTCAACACATCATGAATCAGGATTTTTGAATATCTGGAAGATTGCTCGAATCAAAGAACACAAGAATATAAATAGGATAATATATACTATAGTATATCTAACCACATGCTATAAAAATGTACAGTGTACATTATATTAAATACTCTAATCATAGAGTAATAATATAGAGTTTCATCTCATATTGATTTCTTAAACATGTAGATTATCGACAAGAGAAAACAATTGTATTTCAATGAAGTTTCACATGAAAAAGGTAGCAAATAAGTAGCACTTAATTTTATGATTTAAATAACTTTAAGAACAAATATCTATACTTAAATATTTTTAAATATATGCAAAATATAATCACTAGTAGTACTTATACCTAAAACTGTTTAATTATAAAACATTGCAAATTAAGAGACAATTTTTAAAACACCATTTTACAAAAGCTAGTTTGACAAGCCAAAATTACCCTTCCAAGCAGACAAGCCGGCTTAACGAGCCTATCAATTGGCTTGATAGAAATTAAACCTGTTAAATATTTTCTGCCAAGCCAAAATCTTATTGGTTTAAAAATGCAGCACATGATCAATTTGCAAACATGTAACAGGATGTTATCGATTCCATTAGAATCGTTTTATTGTGTATACAAAGGGCAATATTTTATTAAGATGGCTTGACCGTGTGGACACAACATTTGGCTTGTTAAGCTGGCTTGAACATGTGTGCTGGAATAGTTCATAAAAAACAACTTCACCACTTAAGAGTAAACAAAGTTTTTAACTAGATGTTATGTAAAAATATTTTACAACAATCAACTTATATAAACAAATGTTCATACATTTTCTAGCGGAGTGAAAACTACAAAATTAGATAATACTTAGCAAATCGTGTTAATTTCAAGAAACACGAGGTGTCATATTTACTAACAGAATAATTATTGACTTTTACTAAGAAGCATATACACAATGTACATTAATTTAAATAGAACAATGTGAACACATATCATGAATAGCCTAATTTTTACAGACGGATTTTGGGAGAACCATGTTTAACAGGTCACTTCACAGTCGGATTAGATTAGATTGATCGTGCGCTTAGACATTTTTCAATCCGATTACTCTCGGAATGCACACGCATTTAGAGATTTAAATTTGAATTTAGATTCACCTTAGGCTGTTAGTTAGTCTGCAAACATTTCTTGGGTTGATGTGTCGTCAATCATTAATTAGAAAAGGAGCTATTGTTGATCTGCGATCAATCCAATCTAATTCAATCGCAATTGTGAAGTGACCTAGTGTAAGACTGAGCAGCTTTAGTACGGATATTCCCACTCGAATAAATAGTAAGATATAAAAGTAATTGTGTATATGACAGGAGATAGCGAAAAGTGCACAAAAATCACACAAGAGTAAAATTACACGAACTGCTTATACACCGCAAGAAAATAGATATAAAATTATATACTTTCACAAATTCTTAATTTTTACAGAGTATGGGCAAGATTGGGGTAGTTGTGTTCAATTGTAATATATATCACATCTGAAATCAAATGCCATAAATTATAACGAGTTCGTGATTCGATCGATATTGTCGTCATACTTTGTCTACCTATATAAAAACACGAATAGCAAAGAAAATGTTATAGTGTTACTTTATACTCGTATAAATACTTTATGCAATGTAATATTATTTTCGTTAAGACTATAACTGTTAATTTTATAAGCAATGAGTTGTATACTTAACCTAAATTAAAATATTGACTACAGAAAGTAAATGATAATTTAGGAGATTTACAAGTAATGGAAATCATATCATAATATAATCTCATGATATGATAATCTTCCGAGTATACTGAAAAACACTAATGTCTAACGGTTAATATCATAATTATAGAAATCTCAATCATATTTTACACTACACACATGTAACATAGCTTAACTACAGTTTAAGTAGTGCTTTCTGGCATAAATTGGAAAAAATGCTACAAACCTATAAATTTAAAACTAAATGCTTTAAAGTGCCTATTTTTGTAGTAATTTACATTTTTTATCATAAACAGCAAGTTTTGAGATCTCAATGTTGCGTGGGATCGAGTTACAAAATAATTCAGTATATTGTGTCAGTGTATACATATTATATGATGGGGGGGGGGGGGATTGCTACGGGAAATTCAATTGGAAAGCGACAACCAACCAAATCTGTAAAATTTCATGCAAAGCAAAATTTGTATTTAACTTATTATAATATCAGAAGGAGGTAAATGTCATGGGAAAACAACAGGACTACTTGTGTTCGGTTTATGAAGCTACCGATTTGTCCTTCTCGCACGTTTAACACAGTTCTGCGTGTGCTCTTGAATGGCCTCTAAAGTCTCCTCCACAGCACCACAGTAGTTACACCGATAAGCCTCTTCTTCTTCCTCCTCCTCTTCCTCCAAAGCATCTCCTTCTTCAGTCTTATCTTCTTCTGCTCCCTCATCATCATCCTCTAGTTCCTCTTCACCTTCTCTTTCATCGTCGTCATTTTCCTCGTGATTTTCATCTTCTTCATTGCCCAGTTGTCCCGATTGCGATATCTGTTGATACGCCTCATTGGACCCCTTAGGCCCCGTTATTGACGATCTTCGGTTACTCCCACCTCTGATATTAGCGGTGTTCCATCTGTGAATAATGAAACAATCTTAGTTATAAGGTTTTTACAATCATAATATCTATAATATTTTAATTTCTTTCACATTATATTTTAATGCTTAAATGTGTGTACTATGGTGTTACTTTTGATTCTCTGCTTATATTTCTAGATTTTTCTGTACCAGTTATAATTTCTGTATTATACCATACGGCTACTGACATATTTTACAGATTGTTTCATACATCTTTATACATCTTTATCTTTATCATATTATTTTGATTTGTCACTGTATCGTTAAATTATTCATTGTACAGATTGTTTTATATAGTGGATAAAAATGCTTTTAGCGAAAGCACAACACGGGTTTTCTTCAAATAAAATTCTTCTCTCTTTATAACTTAATTTGCATTTAACGGAATTTATTGTTAATTCCTTTTTTATTATTATTAAGTCAATTTTAAAACATCTATTGCCCCACTCCTCCTTGTCGGCTTACTTTGGTCGTCTTGAAGAGGAATTAGCAGCTGCCTTTCGTTTCCTTGACGACCGACGCGCTGTCCCAATAGCGTCTGTACTCCGTCTCACGGTGGTTTGATCCCCATGCGTCGATGTCGGCGTAAGGCCCACGCCCTGGGAGCACGCGCTACAGGCGGGAAGGAGGGGGACAGATGAATGGGCCCACTTAATCTGCGGCTTCCGACACACGGGGCACGGCAAGCAGTGCAGACTGGCGAGATGCTGGGGCAAGGCACCGGCACAAGGAATCGAAAAGGGTGGCGGAGGTGGAGAGACTGGTTGTTGTTGTTGCTTGGCAACGGGTTGAACAGTGCAAAGGAGACAGGCGTAGGATGCGCGAAGTTCGCGCGGGAAGGTGCCGGGAGATGATGACATGGTAAGAAGAGGAACAGCAGCCGGAGAGATCTGCTCAAAGAGGGGAGGAGGATCAGAATTTCAAAATTATTGTTTATTTATTGATTGGAGAGAAAAGTACTTACTCAAGAGATTGGATCGAACTGTGAAATGGCCTCAAACACCAGAGACAGGCAACTAAGCATTGTATAGTATGTTTATGTCTAAAAAAATATTCTATCCAAAAACCTCAAATACACAAAGTAGGTTTAAGTTTTTTACACTATGGATTAATGAGAACACAATTGAATTAAAAAGGTGACATGCAAAAAAACTGCAGGTAAACAAAATAAAAACAAAGTAATGCTGCTAATAAAATACTATAAAGACTGAAGCTAAGTAAAATAATAATACGCACTCACCTCAAGTCTCAAGAAGTATGCCATCTTGTCAAGTGCATCGGTGTGACTTATGTGCTGGGTACTCGCATGACGCACCATTTGCTTGAAGGAGGTTTGTCGGAGGCCACAGAGGGCACAGAACACAGTCGACTGGGACACTGTGTAGCCCTCTCGAGTGAGTGTCTCTACGCGAACAATCACATCGTCCACCTAATGGGGAGAACGGAGAGAGCATGTTTCAAACAAATATAAAATACCGAGTCGAAACCATTTAAAATAATAAAAATATAGTTTTCTAGTTTTTGTCAGTTGCAGTTCCAAGCTTGCGTGTGAAATGCGTGAAATGCGTGATACCAAAAACATACCTATCTGCTGTCTCTAAAATTACTTATAACTCTTATATTATGGTATAAGCACTGTCCAAATCAATTTTTAATTAAAAAAACACAGATTTTCAAACAGGTATTGCAGAGAAAGGGTTTAGAACAGATTATTGTATATATAAGATACATTTTGATCGGTTAAATTTAAAACAAAATTCGGGCATTAAAGAGAAACAGGGCCAAACGTACCTCGGGTTGCATTTCCGCCGAAACAAGCATGTGAACTGTCCGATATCCAATCTCACTGCGATGGACAAGCCTCTCCGCCAAAATCGGTATCACAGGAGACACCGGCTCCTCGCCTCCTCCATTCACCATGGAAACTGAGTCTGTGGAGGCACTTGCAGTCATTTGAGCCCTTGATCCCGCCACAATGTTGGAAGATGCTGATAGCGAGGAAAGCGGCGACTGTTGCTGGGGCATCGAGGAGTTACCAGAGGCATTGCTAACGGCAATGACAGTGGAGGAGGAGGAGGGCGGCGGTGGTGGTAATAACGTGTCCACCTCTGATTCGTCCATGAGCGAGGACATAGCCCGAGGCAGGGATGAAGCGGAGGATTGGGAGAGCACATTTCCGCGGATCATGCGACCAGACTGGAAAACAATCGATAAATTAATTGATTTGAAGATCGATAGAGCATTACTGTAGTCATTCAAACTAAACTATCTTTTAATTAACAATTAATAATGGTACTGATAAAGATAATAAAGGTAATGGTAAGAATTTATAACATTTGAACCAATAAAATCTATGGGAGAGAGCATAATATGGACTCTATTGTGTTCAAAATTACGCAAATCAAGTTTTCAAAATATGAAGTTCAAGCTGATTTAAAATAAATTGCTTAATTCTTATTAGTCTTGAAATATTCGTTAATTTTTTAAAATCTATAAATATCATTAACTCTCAAAAGTTACGAAAATGTTAACCACAAATGAAACTAACTTATAAATTCACGATCAAAGTCTATGCTACCTGATTCCAAGTCTCAACAGCAATGCCAGTCGCACAAGGCATAACCCGAGTAAATCTGGCATGCCCAGTCCTAGCGTGATGGTCGGGAAGTAAAGAAGACCGTGTCAAACGTTGTGAACAGTAGTTGCAGCGAAAGTGCCCAGACTTGTCAGGAATAGGGGACTGTTGCGTTGATTGTTGTCGTTGTTGGGCTAGTGAAGCAGCTATACTACCAGAAGCAATTTTGCCTCCTCCGCCGTTAACCAACTGGGTATGTTGTTGATGATGTTGGTAGTGGTTTTGATGAAGGAGAGTGGAAGACGACACGGAAGCGTTACTGTTACCGTGACAGCCGCTGAGAACAGACGAGGGCGAAGATGCGACGGCACTACTGGATCCAATGGGTAGTAAAAGATCTCCTGGGGATGGTTGTGTACAAAAAAATGTGCAGAACAGATGAGAAGTATTCTAGATGTTTAAAAATAATCTATTTTAGAGAAATTATAAACATTAATTATTTAAAAGAAAAAATATATAGAAAGTCCTACATTCACCAGAAAATGAAAATATTATTATTAATCATTACACTACTTACGAGTAGAATAGTATAAATTATTGTTAAAATTACTTAATCGTTGGAACAAAAATTTTAAAACACCTATCTTGATAAATTTCAAAAAACTGCAAAAACCTGCACACTAAAACTAACCATAATTTAGCTAACTAACAAAATCTAACAAAACCTTAAAACACATGAACCATAACAACAAAAATGATTATCAATATATATATATATATATCTCAGCGATACACAGACAATTAGTTTAAAATATTTTAGCAGATTTATACCAGATTAATGTTACACACCAATAAAATAATATTATGTAATTGTATTTTATCGAATTGTTGACCTGCAGTAATCTTTTACGTGTGCTTTGTAAAAACTACTTTTGCCTTTTTTATATTATAATAATTTTGACCTTATTATTTTGACCTTCATCGTGGAGACGAGGACTCTGAGTTAAATTATTTTACCAGGACGGTCAATTTCTGATACAATTATAAGATCAAAAATACAAGTCATCAAGTTTAAAATGTCCTATTATTGTAAAATCAATTAATATTAATTGTATACCATAGAATTAAAAAGGAAATTTAATGAAACATAGCTTTTGGTCCTACGAATTTTAACATAAAAAGGAGAGGCGACTATCCTGTTAAAAGAAGTTTTCATAAATTTAAATAGAAAGGCAACATATTGATATTGATGTGGTTTTTACCTAATCTCCAAATACTAAGAACAACTATTTTAAATGGTCTAGAATTTGTTTTCAATGGTCCATCTTAAAAAGAAAGTATAGCTGTAATCAATAGGAATAATATTCTCAATATGGAGTAAATAATTAAACACCAACTATATTGCTTAATATATTATGTAAATTAGAATAATATAAATATATTGTAAACATCTCAAGGCAGTCTATTATATAAAACAAAGATAGGTGGGGACGCCAAACACACCGGAATTAACGCCACTAGTGCTCCCAGCATCAACGTCAACATCTAGTGAAGAGGAGAGAGACAGCGAAGAGGACGAAGAGGCCATGATACGCCGCGACTGCATCACCATCGTATTGGCTCGACGATACTGTTGTTGCTGCTGACGGGCGAGACGATGGTGCTGGTGAGTTGCTGCCACGGACACTGGCACATTGTTGGCTGATTGGGAGGTCGATACTGCTGTAGACGCGACGGAAGTGTGGGAGGATTGGGACATGGTTGACATTCCACAGTTGCCACCTCCACCAACACCAGATCGTGGGAGACACACGGAAGCGAATTGATCGTGTCCCGTGTTGAGAATGTGAAGGGCAACCTGTCGTGGCAGTTGATGGACAGTACATTAGACAGTGCATGGGCAGTAGGTGGTTGATTGCTAAAAAGTAATCAGGGTTCTCGACTTCTAATTCTATGAAATCAGAGGCTTTTCAAGGCCCTCTTCTGATAATAAAAAAAGTATCGCATATTATATGACTATAATACACTGGCAGTCATCTAGGACTTCACGGTATAATTTACCGGCTTAAGCGGTAGCTGAATAAATCACCTTATGTTAAGTCATAACTAAACGTAATAAATAATAATTTAAATCAATATGTAAAGAAATGTATAACAATAAATTATCAAATAACAAATTCAATCTGATCGAAATATAATATTACTTGACAGTATTAATTCGAAATTCCAATTAAAAAGTAAACTTTTTGAGGATTCTGGTAGTGAAAATTACTTTTGCCCTAGTTACCTAAAATAACCAAGAAAATAGCTGTTGAGAAATACAAAATATAAAAATGCCTCAAAAGATACAGAAACTGGCTTCTAGGTAAGATTGATTTAGTAGAATTTCAGTCTAGATATATACATAATATAAAATAGATATTATAATCAGACGTCTAAAATCCTAAAAATTACATATTTCAACAAAATAGCAAAAATACGATTTATTAACAGGTATTTTAAATTACAATTATGTTTGAAGATAATATTTTTCTAAAAATTAAAACGATGTGTAATTAATATTATAATATATACATAATACATATTACACTCCTATAATAAATAATACAATATGTCCATAACAGAAATTATATGTTTACGACAGAAATTAAGAACATCTTTAGATAAGAAAGGGTATCTATTTCGAACGACTACAGCCGTTAATAAGATCATCACCAGCTATTTTACAAGCTGTTTTTACTAGAAATATTCGTAAGTAAGACGTTAGTACGATAAAAGGTAAAATATTCGTAATACGATAATAGGAAAAAAGCATTTCTCGAAGCCTTTTAAACAAACTTAACTTCGTAGAGTTGCAAAGAATTAACACTTTATCTCGAGGCGAGAACACGCCCGGTGAGTCAATGGGAAATATTTAATATTAGAATTCACGAAAAAAATAAAACTTGCAAACTTCGATACTTAATCATGCACTATTTTAAATTTCCACCAATTTAAAAAACTTAGCAACTACTGTTTCCTATCTAACACGTTATAAATCGTTCATTTTTAGCGTAAAATAGACAGCTACCTATGAGTTTTGCAAGAACAACATTTATATTGTTTGTTTGGGTTCCTCCGTTGTCCATGGACATTACGGTTGGCCATTTATATTGTTAGAATCACCGTTAAAAATTAAATAAAAATAAGGTTGGCTATATTATAAACTTACAAACACAATGTTACACTATTTGTCAACAAAATGATATGATTTTGCACAACATAACAGATAAAAACGAATTTTAGCTATACTTACATATATAATTACCTGATATACATTAATTATAGTACCGACAAGTCAGTTATATATATATATACATTATTAATATGTTACAACGAAAAGTTTGGCAGTTTTTTATATACGTGGTGTTATTGGTTAGATTTTGCCGTGAAGATTATCTAAAACACAATTAAATTGCGTGACTGGACATACCATTAAAATTATATATAATCAAATGCTATAACATTAAATAGTCTATTAATAATGTATTCAGCAAAAAATTGTGATATTAATATAAGCCAAATAGGCAAAAAGCGTGTTAGCTCAAACCATAAAAGAAATGAAATATCCGTTAAATGTGTTAGCTTTTTAGTTAACAATATTGGACTTGAGCTAACTACGTTTTTTACATGATTAAAAAAATTATTAAGTATACTCCAGCAATTATAATACCTTAATGTCTTAATCAATATTAAAAGATATTCAAAAGTTAAATTGATGAATACATAAAATTAATAGAAAACACATTAAATTGAATGAAGTTA
>JAYRBW010060876.1:0-10582 GCA_036023295.1 Invenusta paracnida | reverse complement strand
TGTTAAATAATTATATACAATGTTATCAAAAGTGTTTGTTTTAAAAAGTGCAGGGGACTTATTGGACACCCTGTATACACACACACCTATATATATTCATATATAATTATTATGTATTAAACAGTGTTGTTTATAAGTATATATTAATATTAAATTATTTTTCAATTTTAGTAAATATGTTATTTAAAACGATTACAAAATGATATTTTTATTTAATTCGCTTAATTACAATAGGCAAATAAATTATTTTAAAGTAAAAAAATAAATAACTCAATATTTATTCATAAAGTAAAATAAATATCTATATTTTAAAGTATCTAAATTCGTAACTTTTACATCAAACTTGATATTTAGAAAACCGATTTATATTTATATTACCTATTATGTAAAAGACATGCCACGGAATTTAAATTATTATTAACTAATCTGAATGGAAGACGTCGAAGCCGGAGTATATTAATTGACAGAGTAATTTAAAAGGTGGAGTTATATCTATTATCAAAACAAAAGTGACTGCAAAAACGAAAGCTAAGAAACTAGTTCAATGACAAAATCTTAAAATAATGTAAGACGTGTAGCTCAGTCATTAATGAAATTAATTAAAAAAGACTCCAAACTAATGCTATAATACTTGCTATAATACTTGCTATAATGCCTGCCTTAAAATTCCACAGAATATTAATCAGTATGTACGATATATTCAAACTGTAAAATTTATAAAAATAAGAGCGAAAATACTAACTTTTTTGTTATGTAATTAAATGTATTAATTTTACTATGTATTTAATATTAGTTAGCTTAATGAATGTCTTCATGTGAGTTTCTCTGTTTCTATAAAAACATACCATGAAAGTAAAGAATTTCCTGTGAGATTTTATTGTATTTTTATGTGATCTTAAGAGTTTATATATATCGTACAAATTAACTTGTATTATAGGAACTTTTAATAATCAGCATTATATAACATACAAATCTTGGCACAAATCTTGGCAAATCAATTTCGTGTCTTATAATTTTAACTTTTTGTCTTTAAGCTCGTTTCTTGGTTTTCATTTTGGCAAAACTGTTGATTTTCTTTTTGATATCAATTACTTATTTTGCAAATTAAGCTATTATTAAATAATTTAATGCGCATACAACGTAAACAATACTTTATAAATTATATGTAAAATTGTGAAATAAGACAAACAGGTATTTTGGAAATTAACACCTGATGCATCCCAAAGGGCGCAACCAAGGTACTCCCCCTTTAAAATCAGAAAAATTATTACGCCCCCTACAGAAATATTTTGGTACAATATCAATATTAACATAAAATAGTCAGTCTTGTTACACCTTTTTCCGCACAAAATTATCGGTTTTATAACCCTGAAGCACCTTTCAGTACCAAATTTACAGTCTTCCTACTGACGACCCTTTCAATATTACTAATCATGATCTCTATCAGAACTAATAACTTTGAAGATTTAATACACTTACATATAAAGCCAACACATCAACACACATTATTTGATTCTTCCTCATTCCTTCAGGTGCATCACCACGAGATAGGAGGCTCTCAAGATTGATGACACCTCTTTGCTATAGGTACGTACTAGGCTGGCGCCCCTAGATCAAACACTAAGCATTTATAGAATTGTATTTTTCATAATTCCTCTGCTACTTGTGTAGTATTTTGCAGGGAGTAAGTATTAACGTTTTTTATATGTTAAATATTTACAACGCCCATTTATCTGATTTTAGAGTTTCATCCCCTCACCCATTTTTATCACATAAGCTTACGTAGGCCCCTTTAAAGATAAATATTTGGATGTCCCAGTAATAAATATCCATTCAATTTTTATTATTTTTATTAATTGGCCAATATTTAAAGTATACTTTTTAACAGAACGGCCTGCTAAGTGATATTCACATAATAATGCAGTTCTCCCCAAAAATGAATACTTCTATTTCTATAGATTCTATAGAGAATCTCTAAGTTATATGACTTTGTGTCACTATAATGAGCATCAAAATAGCCCGGCATTTTATACACTTTCGGAAGATATGTATATAATTTTCCCCAAAAAAACCTAACGACAAAGAATCCTAATGCCCCCGATACTAGTTTTTGCTTGGACATTTTATACATTTTTAAAATTTTTCTTATTTTCATAGAACCCACCCCTAAATATAGCATATCTACTTAATATCTCCTTAAAGCTATATCTAATGCTTCAATTCATAAGATTTTCTGCTTCAGAAAATAAGAATCTCTACTGTCGCACTTCGTAAAATTTTCCACTGTATTACATTTCAAAGATCATTTAATGCCAGCCTTCATAAGATTCTCTATACACTGCCATCCTTGATTAGAATTTCTACAGCAGAAATACTGCCTAGGTGCAAGAATCTCTACTGCTGCCCTTCATCAAAATTTCTACTGCTGCACATCATACTACCGCCCTAGATGAGAATTTCTTGTACTGCTTACCATACTACCGCCCTAGATGAGAATTTATAGTACTGCTCACCATACTACCGCCCTAGATGAGAATTTCTAGTACTGCTCACCATACTACCGCCCTTATCGATGAGAATTTCTAGTACTGCTCACCATACTACCGCCCTAGATGAGAATTTCTATTGCGACCATCTAAAAGATCTTCTACTGCTACACTTCATCAAAATTTCTACTTCCATATTTCATAAAATCTCAACTATTCAACAATGGCCTTCCATAATATCTATACTGCTTCTGTCAATAAAATTCTAAAAAACCAACTTACACAAGACTCGTTATTTCCACTCTCCAAAGTATTCCCTATAACTGCCACTCTCGCACTACAGCTTTTCATGATATTTTCCACTCAATTTCTTCTCAATTGTCTATAACTCAAAAAGGCAACATTTTCAATTTTGTTTAAATATGAACGAGCATTTTAATTGTAGTTAAATAGTCTGAAAAGTTTACTATTAGAGCTTTAGAGTATTGAATATGTCTCTTTAGGACTGAAGCCCCCTTGAAATTTGTCGGACTGCACAATAAGTCACTATTGAGCTTCGTATATAGAGTGAAGGCGTCTGGCATTTGGGTATGCGGCGATAGCCATAATTTTATCATTTTTCAATTATGACATTATCAGTTATGATTTTCTATTAAGCAAAAAATATGTATTCATGTGTCATTAATATGTAAATTTTTCTGTAATTACTATATCCTTCCTTTTATACTTTTTCAGAACAGTTACTAATTGACTATTAAAGTATAATGTTACATTTATGCATGTTTTGATTACTTAAAAAGCATTAACGTAAATTTAACCAAAATTTTGAAACGCCCTTTTTGGTTATTTATTAACACCCTTTGTGAAATTCGCACCCAGCCTTCGGATAAACCTGGTTGCGCTCCTGCATCCTCTGTGTAAATCATTTCTCTTTAATAATATGCGAGGGTTACGTATTTGTTTATATGTATATTACGTAGTCCTCGATATTAAAGTTAGTCCTAATTTGCCAAATTTTAAAAGAAAATGTATTAGTAGATTTTTAATTTTTTTATATTATATTATTTATTTATTATATTTATTAATTATATTTTTAAAATATGTTATTGCTAAACGCTTCAATATAAAAATTTAAACATTTTATCCAAATAATAACTGAAAAATATCTTATTGTCTCAACATTTCCGTTTTATAATCAAATAGTTACATTTTTGGTTTAATCTCATATGGCTTTCTTCTTAATGTGTAGTTTCTTGTCACTGTGTTATTATCTTGTAACTTACTGTTAGATAAGATATTTGTACTGCTAAATTAATTAAATTAAGGATAAATTTGATACTTCCTTTTAAAAATGTATTTTCCGATAAAATGTAACTATCAAAGAGTAATAATTTATAGACTTGTTTAATTACTCTATATGGTCAATAATACGTAATAAGGCTAACATAAATTAAAATAAAGTTATCCACGCTCTCACAGAGATAGATAACTGATGCGATGCAGGAAACAAAAAATATGAAGAAGAAACACTTTTCATCAAAATGGACCCTTTTATAAAGGTATCTAGATTTAAATGTTCAACTTAGATGGATTTTATTTCCGAGAAGGTAAGGTTGTGTTGATATTAAAATCGAACTTTTTATTGCACCATAGCATTATTTATTAGTGGTCATAAAAGGTATTTTCTCCTTAACATAAATGATTAGAACGGTTGGCATCTCTCAAGCTTTTGTCAAGGTGCGGCCCACGACTTGTTCTTGTTCTTGCATGTTACCATAATGTAATCTGACTTATTACTATATTATAGGTGAAAGATTGAGTACTATAAATCAAACATTTATTTATATTTAAATTATTTCTAAGGTTCTACTATACTATAGGTTTCAGATATTACAATAAATTGTCGTTTTTCATTGTTTAGCCTTTATTGGTTTATTATATTTGTTTTACTGTCCATGTTATTAAAACTTTCAAGTTTACTTCGCAATTTCTATGCTCGCTATACTAAGTGTGCATTTAGAAGAATCTTGTGTTTTAACGAAGACTCAGTATTGATGTTATAAAAATTTTCATAGTCTGAGATTAGTTAATTAATTAATTTCCATCAATTTACTATGATGTCGATTAAGATTGACATACAATAGAGTATGTAAATATGTAAAAAGTATGCAAAGAGTATGTAAATTTTTTTTATTCACTAAAATGCTGCTCCAGGAAACTTACATCTATTTATTTTTATTTAATAAATTATAATTCTAAATTCTTTCAAATCCCTATTTGTTTAGTAATATATAAAGAGTTTAATTAACAGAGGAATAATCGAATTTACTTATTTATTTGTTACTTTACCTATTATATAATGATTTTCTCAACAATGACTTTAATCAATACTTTATGGTTTAATTATTAAAATAAGAGTTCAATAGGTGTTACAAAGAATTTATTTATTTTTAAACTATATTTAACAGTATTTAATTATTAATACTAATCGTAGAAAATTTATATTGAAACAACAAGTTTAGAATTATCTACAACGTTTTTGAGTTATTATTAATACAAAAAAATAATTTTCAAATTATATAATAAAATGCATATGTATATAGTATAACGAATGACTTATAAGCTACATTAATGGAAGCAACTATAAATGGGCACAGGGACTGCTGCAGCGATATATAAAATGTAAAGTTACTGTAAGTATTAATTATAAAGAAAAATGTCTGTCGCGTATATGTACCAAAACAGATCTTGGTTTTCTGAATATTATGCACTAGTATTGCAATGATTATGGTTTATAAGAGTGGTAAGATACCTTTCTATAGCAAGCGAAAGATTGTCAAGAAAACATGCGGCAGTTCTCAAGTACACACACGGATAGATACATTTTGATGACGGACCTTTCCACAGACATAAGATGTTCCTGCCCTACATGTCCCTAATACAGCTGCTGTGGTTCATGAGGGACGGGACATTCCCTCGCGGAACTACCCTGGTATATCCTTCCAATTTCTATTCTCCTCTTCTCGTCTCCTGTATGAACCTTTTGGCCCCCTTTTAATACACATATCTGAGAAAATACCGTATTGGTACTTTTCATAAATTAATGTCACTATATTGGAGGATGACGTGGTCGATTCTACACAATATTTCACCTACCTCGCCCTTTTCCCTCATCACTTAGTATTTTGTCCTCTCTCTGCATTACCCTTATTTTTGGACTGACTTCGACGTTTGGCAATACTTTCCAATTATGTCGTAGAGGCGTGTGTTCTACAAGTTCTACAAAAACTAGAAAAGTTTCTTAAAATCATGCATACAAGCTTGGGGACAGCAACCCCATCGTAATCCCGTCCTTTTCTATAAGAATAAAGAAGCAAAAACTAATTTGGACCAATCCTGAGTGAGACAGGCTCGATTAGCACTCAGGGTACACTGTGGGGACAAATCCAAGACCAGGGAAACGTGTTCTAGAAGCAAGAAACCCGTTCCCACATCTATACATTAACCTGACTTTTTGGCGTACTTTCTTTACCACTCTGTTATCCGACCGACCTGTATCTTCGCTTCGTGTCGTCTCTCAAAAATCAAAATGGTGCGTTCCATTATTTTCATTTGTTCTGCAAAATTATTCACTTATATCCTGATGTAGATTAGACTGATTAATTCTCATTGTACGTAATATTCCTTCTCCGTTCTGTTATTTTCAGTCTGATCTGTCAAAGGCCGAAATTGAAGGTGAGAAACAGTGTTTAATTTTTACTTAAATAATACATCAAAATTTCAGATAGTTTTCAAAATCCAATCGAAGTATTAAATGAAAGATAGCTATCAATATTTATTTAACTATATAAATATGTACAGAGGTTTTGTTAATATATTCTTATTGTAGAATATTTGTATATATATTTTAATGTATAGAATGACAAATTATCTTTAATTTAATCAAATTGTTTAGTGTTGATATTTGAGTAATTATATATTCCATAACATTGATAACGTATTCCAGGTAAGCGATATATATTATATCATATAGAAGCGAATTGTTTCATTAATACCATAATTAATTTGATAGTTCTTTCCAAAACATGATTTAAGAAATCCAAAGCTAGTGTTTCAAGACTGTTATCTTTCTGAGTGGTTCCTTCAATTGATCTCTAATTGTCTCTCACTCCAGATATCAAAGAAGTGTTCGACCTCTTTGATTTCTGGGATGGTCGGGATGGAATGGTCGACGCCGTCAAGGTTGGTGACCTTCTCCGGTGCGCCGGAATGAACCCCACGATCGCGGTAACCGTGAAGCACGGAGCTACAACTAAAGTTGGTAGGTATTATAACTTGAACATCCTACTTAACACAAAAGTACATTCGTTAAAAAATTGAAAAAAACAATTTTTAATTATAATTTAAAGAAAAAGAGTAACCACAAATGATTTCCAATGTATCAAATTTGAATAATGTATACCTATTATATATTTTCTATATTTAATTGCATTTCTTAGTGTGAATTTGTAAAATCACATGTGTTTTAAGGGTTTTTTAATGGAATATTGCATGGCTAAGCAAATGTGTCAGTAAATTATAAACTATAAATAGCAGTAGTTATAACTTAACCAATATTATTTTATTACATTTATTCTGTTAATAAGTTGTAAGACATAATATTTTATTTTATTAACGTATAATTTATGGTAAAAGGAAATGAATAACTAAATAACTAAATATCTTAATTTATATTTTAATGATTACAAAAGCTATATATAAAATTCAATTATAAATTTTTCTACATTTACTAGAGAAATATTTGATATGCATGCATCTTAATCATGTTTTCTGATATGAGTATCATATGATATATATATATATAGATAAATAGACTTTTATATAAGGATTAGTTTATCAGTAATAATTGAATCGTAATATATACATATAATATATTTTCACGTTTTTTCATTCAACTGAAGATATATAAAATTTTTGTAAAATGTGCAAAGTTTAATTATATGTATTATGTGAATTTTTTATAATATAATAGAAATATCAATTTATAAATTAAAATTATGAACCTCATAAAAATATTCAAATACAATAGATTAACGCTATAAATTAATGTAGTTCATATATTACCTTTTGAATATAGCATTCTAATTATATGTATTTTTATACATATGTTTTAAATTTAAAATATTGCAATTGATTTGTTGAATAATACAGTAAATTCTGTAATAGAAAGTTTTGTATGTGCATACACATAGGTGGGATTAATTAGATTGAAATTATATATTTTAAGTATTTTTATTAACAAAATCCCAATTAATTCCTTAAGAAATTATTTAAATAACTATTATATTTTTATTTTTATTGCCCTGACTATAATATACTGTTCATATTTTATTCATATATCACACTATGTCAACAATATACAGAATGACAATTAGATACATTGTACAAAAATATATAAATACATGGTATTATATACACATCGAAATATGTCATTTATATTTCTCAGGTAATAAAGTATGCATGCATTATTCATATCGAAGACTGAAGTTGTGAAGTATGATAGGTATCAATCCCAGGTGCACAATTGGAACTATTAAGAGAAATACGCCACTACTGGCTCATTAATTTCGATATGTACGTTCTCTTCCTCTTGAGATAAGAACTTCGCACATGTTTGTGACTAAATGTCATGTCAAATACAGTCGGATAGGATCCTAAATTAACTGTATTTTTTTGTACTTGTAGATTTCATATACTTATATATCTGCAATGTTTTAATATGCTATTAACGTCATTTGCATTCGCATATTTAATATTATTATAAGAGGGCTGAGTAGTTTCACATGTATAAAAATTCAATTTTTATTAGTTTTAATCTTAGTTAACGTTTTAATAAATGAAATTAGAAATTAGAAAGGGGAATTTTAGGTTTCAGTCATACTAACACCATGTAAAAAATAAGCAATTCAATGTATATAAAGAAAATCTGAGAAATTCATTTATTTACAAATTTGTTACTCCTGATACATAAATATATAAATAATAAATAATAAATGGAAAAATTGTTATAAGTTACATAAAGTTTCTTTTAAATATTTTACTCAAACTTTTATGTGCATTAAAATTGCGAAATAAAACAAATTTCAGAATAAAATATGTATAATAATTATCACAAATAATAACTAAGCTAAGAAAAGTAATTAACATTAACTGTACAGTTCTGACAGTTCACATATTTTCAATAACTAGAACTAACTTGAACATACAATACATTATAATATAGATACGTATTTCGATATATAGATTAATGTTTCTTTGAATAATGTCACTGATATGCGATTCAAGAGTAGGGTTATTTAATCGTGCAATAATGTATATGGTTTATATACATATTTATTTATATAAAAATAGTGATATTTATATCCTTATTATTTCGTCTACGTGTGTATTCCAAAATATTTTAGTCATAGGTACTTATAATTTTGCCAAAACTTTTATTTGTAATATTAAATTATTACGTATTATATGTATAAATATATTATTTAATGTCTTAACTCGTCGGGCAACGTATGTTATATCAAAAGAACATTATTTAAAGCTAAAATTGTATAATAAATATAATTTTATTATGGAAATAATTTGGCATTAAGCATTATATATTCCGAAGGATATTGAATACTATAATTAAATAAACAAACTAATTTCACGAATTCATATTTTATTATCATGAGAAGTTGTCTATTCCACCTAATATACGCTATATTATCTATTCCATATGAAATGTATATGTACTTTCACAATTAAATTATATTAAAGTATGTCTGTTGTTCTACCAAGTTCTAAGCCTATTTTTATACCTAAAGATAGTATATCAGATACAAAGATAATTTTTATGAAAATCTATTATATAATGTATAAGTTTAGTTCATAGAATATAGAATACAGTTGTTGAGGTGTTTCTCCCACTTTCCCCTTTCCGCTTTATAGGTGAGAAGCAGTACAAATTCGAAGAATTCCTCCCCATCTTCCAGGAGATTCTAAAAGAGAAGGAGGGTTGCACTTTCGCCGACTTCACTGAAGCCTTCAAAACCTTTGATCGTGAGGGTCAGGGCCTCATCTCCATGGCCGAAATGAGGCACGTACTCGCCATGTACGGTAAGTCAGCAGTTTAACTTTTCCATATCTAAATTTTAGTATTTTCTTGTTCTGTGCCCTATATTGGAACAATTTAAGGCTGTGCGTCAAAACTCATTTAAAGATAATTATTTTTAATCTTTGCTTAATTAAATATATATACATACATTCACTAAGTATGTATTTAAGGTAGAAAGTATACTGTGTGTTTTGTGTAATCAACTTACTACATTTCCACTTTAGTGAATCCATCATTTAAGGATAACTTTTAAATAATCAAACAAGTAAAAATAAATTGTTCATAGCCTTAGTAAAGTATATCTATATATGGATAATTTTGAAATTTTAAATAAAAATACTTAATTTTTTGACATATTGTTACAGAATCTATGCACATAGTATGAGAATGTATACTACATTTTGTCATAAATTTAACTATAATAAATACTGAAATGACATCATAAGAGTATAAACTGGTAAAAGATTACGCAATAAAATCTAAAGATGCATTATAGTTTTTGTATATAAATATGAATAATAATAATAATAATATGTCATAATTTTCTCATTTAAATTCACAAATAATTTGTTTCTGGATAAAATGTATTTTTGGTTAAATTTCAACTATTCCTTATCAACAAATATTTAAAAAACAAATAAGCCATTAAATTCTATATTTATCTAAATTTATCAATTTTATTAAAATGATTACATATATTACAAGTACAGAATTTAAATTGCAGTTTTTAACATGTATTGTGTATTTCATTGACATATATTTTGACAATTTATTTATACACGTCATTTAGAATATATGAAAAGTAAATTTAATAATATTTAAATTAGTTGATAATAAAAAAATAAAGATGCACTTAAAGTACAATAATATAGGTCATACCGCTAAAACCCAGCGGTAGCATATATTAACTTTATAATAAATAATTATTTGTCTATGTTTTTGA
>JAYRBW010060875.1:0-31082 GCA_036023295.1 Invenusta paracnida | reverse complement strand
GGGGGGGGGTAGGGTGGAGTTGAGTCACTCCTACCATACTATTCCTGGAAAAGGTGAAATTGAACCACTTAATTTAAATTTAGAAAACAGTATATACAACATCTGCAATACAATAAAATAACAGGTTAGTAATATCTAATATTTAATTTTTATTGCTCTATATTTATGAAAAAAGAAATCATCTTATTTATGTCTTTTAAGTTATTTATATCAAATCTGCAATGATATGCCGAATGCGGAATAAAGTTATGATGATGTATTTTCACCATTTTATTGCATCATATCTTAACGAAACTTTAAAAATTGTGTGCTAACTCATAGGTACTCTTCTGATAAATATGGCGGTAGCAGAATGTACAAGTTTTAGCCATTACATGTTTGAGATGGGAATATTCTAAATAAATAATTATATAAAGCAAACGATAGCTAAATTTTTATCATATTTAGCGCATCACTGCAGCATAATATACAAACATCTTGTAGACAAATATGATACTCTTTCCGAAATTAACAAATTATTTCTGTGGTCCAAAGTTTGTAATTATATTATAAATCTTAGAAAATATTGTACAATCGAATGCAATTACTCTTAATTTAGCATTTATGTAATAATATTTATTGAGTATATATAGCTAACTAAGACTCCCTAGTGAATATTTATGAGTATACAGCATACCATTTACGGCAATGCTTATATATTATCATCAACCTATATTTAAATAACATTGTCGATATATATGAATATTTAATTTAGGCAACAGGTCAATCTTCACGTTCACCAAGTTTTTTTTTGATTTGTTCAAATTGGAGGCAGTTTTTGTATGTATAATTACTTACTTATTTATAACGCCTTACCGACGGAATTATTGTTCTTCATGAAAATTTAATTATATTGACGTACTCTCTGCGTTTTATTCATTATATGAACGAAATACACAGTATAAAATGTACACATCACTAATGCATTAGGTATTGATACATATACAATTGGGTATTTAGATTTTATAATTTGTATGGTATTTCTAATAGAATGCAAGTCATTGTACACCGCTGATTAAAATCGGAAGAATATCAAACGTCTAAAGAATTAAATATAAAATAACAATAATCATATAGAAACCATTCATAATTGAAATTAATTATTGCTTGAAATTTGTTGCAATAGTATTGAAATTACAAATTGTTCCGATAAAGTTTCTTATTTTCACCTAATTTAATCATTTAATTTTGTAAAAATTGTTATATATTTTTTATTCTTATGTACGCACAAATTTTCAAAATATTTAATACTTCCAATTCTGCAATCTAAGAATACAGTGATATACCTTGAAAAGAATTTTACATTTGGTAACGTAACACATTTTAGTTTCATAGAGTATCAGTTTCTATCTAATACTAAATTCAGGATATTCAAATTTTGATTTGACTATCTTCTTGGATCGATATAATATGAGTAGTATGGTGAGGTGTACATCTGAAGCATGACTCATTACCCCCCATATAGAGCGTTTCCATCTCACCCCCATCCACCCACTGAAATGCATGGGTGTATACATAGTAGGTGCACGTATGTATATGGTGCCAAATTGAAATAAAAAATGCGCTGAAATTTAAAGATGTCTGCGCGCCATTCAAAATTAAATATGTACAAACTTGTACTATGGGAAGATTTTATAATTACACGAAATAACAATCTTACAAAGTAGAATTAACCACGCAAAAATTAAATTCGAAATTATGTGGCAATTTAGAAGATTAGTTATTAAAACAAAACACTTGCGCGCATCATTCAAAAGTGATTATGTACTAGTATTAAATCATATGTGAGAGAAAAAGTTATGGGAACAGCCTTATTTAATACTATTTGATTAATCAGAGGCAAACCATAATACATTTATTCATAATTTACATATGTACTGTTTGTCTTATATTTTAGCATTATAGCTATAATATAACCGTATTTTGTGAAAATTAATCAATTCCTAAATAATATTCCTAAACTCATAAATAATATCCCTAAACTGCTCCAAATTATTCACTAAAAATATGCTAAAAGTTCTCGAAACTCCTATACGATTCACTAAAGGTATGCTAAAAATTCCTTAAACTCTAAATTATTCCATAAAGGTATGCTAAAATTTCCATATGCTCCAAAATGATTCCCTAAAGATATGCTATAAATTCACTAAACTCCAAAATTATTCTCTAAAGGTATGCAAAAAATGCATTAAAGGATGTTATAACAATATGTTTCTATGGATAAACTTGTTAATTTTACTTATGGTACTTATGGAATTTTTTAGAAGTTTAGGGAATTTTTAACACATCTTTAGAAAATTGTTTAGAAGTTTAGGCAATTTTTAGCACTTTTGAATTTTTACTTATTTAAATTTTAGCAAATCTAAAATCACATCCTAAGAGAATCATTTAGGAGTTTGGGGATATTATGGGTGGTGAGCTGAAAACGCCTCTGAGGGGGGGGGGATAATGAGTTGTATTCTTGATGTACACCACAGCATACTACTAATATGAGAATAATCTAACATTGCAGACGGACGAGAGCTTATGAGTTTACATATATTTTCAAAATGAAACGTTAAGTTTTTAATGTTTGGGAAATAATTAATTGGAGAATGTTACAGATGCGTAATTTTATGATTTTATAATTTTGTGAACAAATTAATAAATAACAGTTCAAGAAAATTTAAGGAAATATTATCAATTTTGTTTACTCATAAATAAAAGCGTGCATTTTGGTATATTTTTACAAACTCCAAGTAATATTTATGATGGTGTAATTAGTCTTTCCACATTCCTTTCATGTTGTCTATGTATTCCGAAAGGAAATTACTTTGCTAACATTAATTATTGCACACTACAACTATAACACAGAATCAATCAATAGCTCTAAATACATCGTAAAGTGAACTTACCATTCCTTTTAATGAACCTAACATAAATGTAAATACATACATATTATATAGAATGAAATATAGCTTGTCCTTAGAGAGGCAAGTTTTTTATTTAAAGAAATGTGCATACATATAATGCAGCACATATATATTTATACATTTATATATATATAGATATAATTATAAAATTGATTACCTACATTTTTATGTAATTTGACCAACTGGTGATTCTAACTACGTCTTGTACAGCCTTAGACATATGTTGAGCTGCACAAACTTTCTAGTAAATGGATAGAAAAGGTAGACTTAAACACATCTACTGTATATTAATGTAGGATAAAAAAACAAAGAATGGAACTAAATTTTTACAAGCAACATTATATAAATAAAATATATGCACGTACATACATGTGTTAATATATCATATGGCTGTTCTTTTTTAATTTTTCTTATAAAATATTCTCTCCTATATCAAAACTGGGATTATTGAAATATTTATTTATTTAAGTTTAGAATATGAAGATGTAATAACAATTTATGCCTTTGAAATGATATTGGGAATTTGAATAAATATTTTGAAGAAAAATTTGCACACATACGTACCCTTACAAAATATACCCCAACAAACATTCAAGTATATACATGTACAATGCTATCAAGTTTTGAATATGAGTATAAAAGTCATCAGAAAATTATATGATATACATTTATGCACAAATTCAATATATATATAATGTCAGACAACATAGATTAAAAATTATGTATTAGCGGAAGCAAAAAAGTTAAAAATTATAAGGGGTAGGGGTTTTTATTAGCCCTTATATGCAAAAAATCCGGTATGGGTTGATATAAAGACTCTGTGGATCTAACTGTGATCAACATAATATATACCTTCCACAAAAATTGACCAAGATTCACTTTGTTGATGCTCTCGCTCTTGCATCTGATGTAGCTTCTGGAGTTTTTAGTGATAACGTCGGATTTAGTTTTGGAAGCCCTCCGACCACGCCCTTCCCGCTAGACTTTCTTCACAGTTAAAGTAATGATCAATACATTCTATTACTTTCAGCCATTTGGAAAACCGAATAGCGGACATCTTTGGTGGTCTTGCAGTAGAGACGTGCTTGCATGGCAGATGTGGTCAACCATTTCCTTCTCTTGACTCTTTGAAAATGCAGATTTGTGCTTTCCAAGAACCTAAAAAATAAAGATAATTGTTAATATTTTGTTATTTACATCACTATTACAAATAAGCCAAGATTAAACTTACTTTTGATGCTCATTTGCCGTATGCATATGTAAATTACTGTATCTTGAGGAATATTAAACTGTTTTGATGAGACTCATTTCTCCTGTTTTAACAGCATAAACAGCTCTATTCATGGATATATAATCCAGAAATTTCTGTTTGTCTTTCATTTGTACTTACTAATCTAAAAAATATTCATAAAACAGTAACATCATTTACTAATACATATATGTAATAATGGTTAAAATGATACTTGGAGGCAAATCAAACAGAATGAGTGTCTGTTTTGCCTCGCTTATGAATTGTCTCGGAAAAAATGGATTAAAGAAGAAAATCAAAATGGTAAGTCTAATACACTCCTTTTATTTTAGGGTAACTAAATGTTTTTATTGCATTAACTTTAACATTATTTGTGGCCCTAAATTTATATTAAATGGATGAAAAACTCACTTGTTGAATGATTTGCTTTAAAATGTTTTCGTTAGATTTTTTAGCTGTTTGCAAAAGTAGACCAATAAATAAAATATTACTTTAGCAAAATAAAAATTATACAATGTTTTATCTTTGTAACGTAATTAGTTACTGTCTGTTTTGTCTCACTTTATACAGCCACTGAGATTCTTAAATAAAGGATAATAGTTTAAATAAACTCATACAAATTATAAAATGTTTTAGACTATAAGTATTTTTGCAAAAAAGTTTTATAAAAATCTAAATGTAAACGTGTGTATCAAATTTGACAAATTCCAAACTAGAATTTAGTTAAAAACTGACAATTCTGCTTCAATAATTTGCATTAATTTATGATGTATCTAATTCTTATTAAATGTCAATGCAGGTGCATTGTCAAAGGTGCTACAAAGTTTGTAGCTTGTCATATCTCCAGTGTTTAGAATTAAATCGTATATAGTTTCTTGTTAGTTTTATGGCTTTTAGGGCTTAATCCCATAACACGTCTATATATTTGATATTCAGTATTACAAAATAAATATTTATTGTAACATTACATCTGAAAAATTTGAAAGACAAAGAATTTGTATGTATTTATTTATTTTATATTAGTTCAAATATTTACCTGAGGTAAATTTTACCAGTTAAAAGTATTGAAAAATATATTATTACTATTTATATATTAATTAGTGGTGTTTACTAATAAAATAATAAATTTTAGGAGTATATTTTTTATAACATATAGAGCACATCTTTTTACCTCTGAAGGAAATATTAACTGAGCGTAATTTCATTTTTAAAATTATATGAAAACATTCATAAATTAATATTTTAAAAGCTATAAAAGCAATTTGTTTAGACTTTGACATAAGAAAGTCACCCCATTGACAATATTCTATTTTATACTTCCTATTTTGGAAGCGTACGATCTTTTTCTCATTTTATATATCTCCTCTTTTTTAGTAATTGATTCATTCCGTTTTAAATATCCTTTGCCCTTATTTTTAATAAAAGCTGTATAGGGGTCAAAGAACAACTATATAGCAAAACCTCGAGGTGTGTACACACATATATACGTGTACGAGTGTCTGTAAAAAAAGAAAAGGCAGGATTTCAATTTATTTCGTATCGCAACAAAGATTTCCGATTTTTTTACAAAATATATCCAGACATTTAAATAAATTGAGATACTACAAGCTTTTTAAAATGAATCTTTACGTCAATAGCAGAAGGTATGAATGCTTTAAAAAAATCTTAGTTCATATTTAATATGTATTTTTGATTTACGTTTCTTTTAGAATTGAATTTTATAATTAAAATAAAAAAAACCATGGTGTCTCATAATACATGCTTTTGTATAATTTCCAGGACAGTTATCACAAACATCTGTAATATAAATTGTTTGGGAGATTATTTGAAAGGAAAAACTAATTGAATAAATGTAAAAAAATATATATATAAATATCTGCATACAGTCAGAAAGAAAAATAATTATTTAAAATATAACCAATGTATGTGATAAACAAATATTCTGATTGTAAAATAAAAAAAAACAATATGGGATAATGCTGTAGAAGAAGCATAGATTTCCACGATTTATTTAACAACAAAATTAAATTTATTGTTGATGAGTATAAGAATTTTTGTGGCTTATTTATTTTACAATTTATTAAACGACATAAAGAATATTTAAACGATATTTTAAGCAAAACGATGACTTAAGCAATAGTTTGTCAATTTTTAACAAATTATTTACCTATTATTTTTGTATTCAATATTTTTTATCAAGTTATTATTATTAGAAAGATTTTCTTTGCTTGTGTATAATGATACATATAGCATAAGATAAACGTATGCATGCTAATCTAATATGATATATATGACCAGTACCTACCATGATCAAATTTACATAACATTTTGCAAAGAACTTATTAATAAACACAGAATATTATTGTAAAATATGTCGTTTATTGGAAGCAAAATTAAAATATATTTATGCAAACGTTTTTGTATTCGCATACATCATCATCAGAGAGCAGAATAAAAGAAAATGACAGTATACTAATTTATATCGAGCCTTACGCAAGTAGACTTTAACGATTTGTAATAAGATTTGTGTTTTATATTTGAATTGTACTTGGTTGGTTTATCCACCGATTTTAAGACTATACTGTCTTTTTATTTTATTCTGCTATCTGTAGATGTATGCTAATACGAAAATTTTTATATATATATATTTTAACAAAATATTACGTGTTACCTTTTTATCTTACTGGTCATTTCACATGTGCATTGGCTGCTTTAAAAGAAATAACGATATTTTCAGTTCTGTCTCCACAACTGACAGTTCTGTCTCCCTACACAATTCAAATCAACGGCCCAAAAGAATCAAACGAATGAACTATCGATATCCCTAAACCATAAACCCGTCACGCTCGTCAATCTCATATATAAGTTAGCCTTAGCTCTCCTGACTGGTTTATTGAAACACCTTTTTATCTCTGCCACCCAGTTTAAAGTTCCAGAAGTACCAAAACCCAGTAAACTAAGATCTATAATTATGTTTCTTAATCCGTAAGATTTTTTAAATTCATTTTAAAATATAATATTAATAATACCTTTAGCATATAAAGTGGCCTCACATTGCACGTGAGAAGCTTGCGAAGGCTGGCGAGAAATATCACAATCGCCATCCTTCTAAGCATATTTAATATCATGATTATTGCGTCAACCGAATTCTTATTAGTCATCGATGTATGTAGTATTTAAATTAAAATTATTTTAATGTATACCATGGAAATTTAAGTCGCCATACATAGCTTATTTGTCTAATTTTTACATTGGGGAAGGCATTAAGTTGAATTGAGTAGGCTTTTTGACGCGATATGTATGATAAAGGATACATGGAAGATGGCGATTATGAGATCTCACGTCGGCTTCTGGGCTTCACATGTGCAAGGTGTGGTCTCCTTAACGTGTTTTAATTTATTCAGTTAGTTTATATAGACAAATTAATGTTTACATTAATTTTACAATATTATAAAATATTTATAATAATATTTATATATTATTTATAATAATATTCTAAATCTATATTAATTTCTTTGTTATGTTATTTAGCTCCAAGCTAAGTAAAAACGCAATGTTAGAAATATAAGCTAGAAATATAATGATTAAATAAAACTATTTTATTAATACAAACATATTTATAGAAACAAATATCATTTTCCAAGTAATAGTATAAACTATAATGTAATGCATTTCTAGTTCATTTAGAATCTGAAAAATAACAACAACTAATTGTTGTTTTAGTAATAGGTATATAGTTTTTATAATAAATAATTAATTCAACTTTACATATAGTATTTAATATTTAATTAATTTAAAGCACGTAGATATAATTATGCAAACATTTTTAATACAAATACATTGTGCAAACAAAGAATCACAAATCAAACAGGCTGTATGAATTGGTACGTCCATCGGCTTAGTTTCGGTCCGACTCTTTGCTGTCTATTAGAAATATAGTCTTATGCCCACTTTTGAATACACCGCTTTACTTCAATATATAGAGTATACGATGCTACTCTTGACATTCCTACTTAAATGCCTCAGAGAATACGCATATCGCGAATTAAAATTCTAATAAGAAAATTTGTCGAAGTCAAATGGCTTAACTGTGAGTATTAACATCGATAATTCCAAATGATGTTTATCATAAGAAATCTTGCACTTCAGCTCCAGTCTTACTTGTTAGCGTCGCTCATGTAAACGAGTTCAAAACGTTTGGGTGTTTTATTTGAGAAGATCAGATAGAATTGTTGACGAGAAAGCTATAATTACGCTCTCCGAATATGCTAAAATCTATTCTATTTAAAAACTCCTCTGAAACAGTCTGCTCCCCTGTTTTCGCCCTGTTTTGAGAAATTTATTGTTGGTCTTTCAGATAAACTGAAACGTTTACAATGACGTTTTAACTATATTTTCTGTAACTACGACTGCGAATGTGACCTCTTTAAAGATCTCTACAACCGGAGAAATAAAGTAATTAAAAATATCTTCTTCAAAATTTAACCAACTGAAATCATAATTGGGTCAATTTCCCAACCGCTCCATATATATATCCATATAAATTCCTTCAATCTCAAATTTCTTTTAATAAATACCTTGACTTTATCAGCTGTTTAACTAGCTATTTATATCGATATCATAATAATTTTCAGCTTTCTTTTTCATACCTTATATCAATTAATCATAATTATTCGAAAGAAAGTACTGGCCACTTTCATAACTATATGTAATTTATAATGTTTTAGTTACATCATATAGTTTTTAGTTATCAGATATATAATTATACTATTTTCTCTTCTATAATTATTTTTTCTTAATGTATGTAAGTTAATGTATTTGCATGTTTTACTTTATATACTCTTTTCATATATCTTCACATTACTTATGCATTGTTTATTTAAAAGTTGTGATTCCAAATACTGCATAAAATATATAGATATAATAATAATAATAAGAGATTATTTATTATGGGTTCACTTATGGTAACATTTCTTGTAATATTTTCTGTTCTTTACATTATTGAATATATATAGTAGTACTTGTGAAACATTATGTACACTCTGGATATTGGTATCTTTGTTCATTGGGGTTTATGTAATAGCGGTATCCAAATTGATTTTTATTGTTTATTTTGTGAGTCATATAACTGAACAAAAATATATAATTGATCTAATGTATAACATTCAACGGGAGGATAGAAACAAAATAAAAACTTATCTTTTTAAATCTTAAATAAAATGTAGAAAAGTGTTTTGCTTATCGGAAATTAACTTATATGTAATAATTTCAATCTATAGCGATAAGATATTGGTGCATATTCTAATAATGTACACTTAAATATTTTATGTGATTTTTTAAAATAATATTCTAAATGAATAATTTAAGTCATAACTTCTACATACTTTTAATCTATTTCTTCTAATAATTCACTATTATTTGTATGTAAATAAAGTTTCCGTATGATTGAGTAAATATCCATTACATAAATGTTACAATTAAAGTAAACCAATAGGTAATAATGATAATGATTCATGATTTTATCATAATAAAAAAAGTATTAAAACATTAATTAAGAGGTCATTTGTTTAACACAAAATTAAATTTGTGTAACCATATTTGATGAAAATTATGAATATTTCTACAATAATATATTTCATTATATATACGAAGCATAAGAATATATATATAATATAAAGACATTGTTTACAGTGTTATAGCATAAAACAGAAAGAATTATGTTTTATGCAATATGCATACAGTTTACAATTATAACATGGAATATTCAATTAACATTTTTTTTAGCAAAATTAAATAAACAAACAAATATATTTAAATCACGTGAACATACAAAACAGTTTCAAGAAAATTAACAATGTAAGAGATAAAATATTTCAAATTATTTAGAAAATACACTCATTGAAAAATTAAATTAATATAAATAAATATCTAAAACATGTACATACATATACATATAAATAAAATTTTACATATATCTTAAAATAATTATGAAGTGTATATAAGTTTATAGAAAATAAATTGTATAATTTAATAATTAGGTAGTTGATATTGCTGGAACTAAAATGTTCTGCTCTCAATAGATGATAATATAAGTATTAATTAGCATTGCTATTATTCTCATATTTATACACAGATTTTTAATAATATAATAAAACAAATTGAGAATGTAAACAAATGTATATGTGTGTGCATGTGCTATTATATAGACACAAATTTAAATAAATTAGTCTTTTAATAAATTATTCGACAACTAATATTGTAGCATGATTATTATTGTGTTTATATGAATGTTGGTAAAACATTTTCTTATAATAAGGTATATTTTACAATATTTCTAACATGATAAACATGATGATTAAAAAAAACGGTATTAAAAATCGAAATACAGAACTTTTAAGAAGGATATTGAAAATATGTCTGAAAGTGATAGAATAAATATTTCTGTAAGACGCGCAAATAATATTTAACATTTATTTATATACCTCTCTGTTAAAATGACAGATTTTGCATATTTAAAAGCAACTCATTAGATAAGATAAATAAGGTTATTTGTGTTTGATAGTCGCAAGTGATAAAACATATTTTAAAATTAATTTATTATTCTTTGTTCATATTGGTGGCATCTTCTCCAGCAGTTTTGCGCATATTTTTAAACGAACAAATGGAGCAACATAAATTTCGTGCCTTTTCACAAAATAGAGTTTTACAACTTTTAATCTACTTTATATTCACTATTGTGCAACTAAAGAGGTTACATTACGTGACCACATAAAAAATTAGAAATGCAAATAATTCTCTAAATCGGTAACAATTTAATTTGGATACTTATTGGTTTCATATAATATTTCTAAAGTACCTACAATAATAATTAGCTTTCTTGCTAAAAATATAGTATTCTTTCGATTTTTTGGACTTATTATTTTATAATTAGTATTAAGAAAACAGCCATACCTCCCCCTGTTCCCAATGGGAGCATATGAAGCACCAAACAGACCGGTTTGAGTAGGCTTAACAAGCTGTATAATTTAAATATTTATATTTATTATTTCTAAGTACATCTTAACGGTTTTTTAAACGGAATATATTTAAACAAATAATAAACATTTCAATAGTTCAATTTTTTCAAGTTTGTTACACTGCAAATTTATTCTGTGTTTTAAAATTTCTTACTAAATATATTTTAAACAAAATATCGAATACATTTTTACCCTAGGCATTAAATACAGTTTTCCAAAATGAGCTAAATATATAACTATTTGAAAATATTTGGAGTTTTAATTATATTATTGAACATAATATCAATTGTTATTAAATCAATATATTGTGTTGACATCTAAACAACATGTTAGTTATTTTATTAGAAATGTAGAAATAATAAAACAATAATAATGTAGTAAAAAACGCATTTGATACAAAAGAACCAATAATACATTGAAGTATATTTAACATATCGTTTTTGT
Organism: Invenusta paracnida; assembly: GCA_036023295.1. Lineage (NCBI taxonomy): Eukaryota > Metazoa > Platyhelminthes > Proseriata > Coelogynoporidae > Invenusta > Invenusta paracnida. The sequence goes on along the minus strand of JAYRBW010060875.1, from coordinate 19,422 downwards.
TATTTTATGTAGTACAAAAATATTATATTTTTATTGAAAAATATGTTTTCAACTAATTGGAGTTAAGTTGATAAGCCTAGAAAAAATAAAGTAAAAAAATCCACAATAAAAATCTTTAATTTAAAACAATTGTTAATGTATATTTTTTACATTTTTATATTGTACTAATAGAGAAAAATTAGAATAATACCTACAAGTATAATCTCTGTCATATAATTTTATTCATAAAGCATACAATTTGCGTTATAATGTTGATTTCTGATTGCGAGTTAATAACAAAAATAATAATGTATAATACAGACACAAAACAAATATGTAACTTCAAGTAATGCAAATAGAGTATTGATACACTGTGGTATTACTTATATAAGTTTGATGAGTAAATAAAGAGAATTGAAAATTCCATTGCTGATAACATATGAAAGCGTTACCCTTTTTACACTATGATATTTGTGAAAGGATAATGTACACCTACATCAAAACAAAGTAGATTATACTTGCTTTGGAAATTGTGAAAGATTAATAAACTCTATGTATATATACACAGTCTTATAAAAAACAGCATTATTAGATTTACGCTATTGACAGACAATAGTAAAATGTAATTGTTTAACCTACTCTTACCATTAATGTATTTGTGTAAATTCTTTATATTAGATGTACCCGTATATACAAATACATATCTTTATATTCTTATAATTAGTCAAATTCCTGCGTTGAATGCAATTTAAAGGAATATGTGAATATCATAAAGGATTTTCCAGAATCGAGGACATTGATTTTCACGTTATCCTTGTCCAAAATATAAAGTAAACCTCTAGAGTAAAACCTCTAGATATTATTATACATGATGTAGCAAGCTTTATACTTTGATTTCTAAACAAATTTATACTTATAAATCAATTTCTTTTAAAAAACAATTCAAAAATTGGATATTGAAAACAATATTTTATCAAAATGTAGTCCATATATTTTATTAGTAAATTTTGGTCATATTATTGTATTAATAAACGTTATAAATATAGTTTATACATATACATAAATCTGTGTGGATATAAAATTGAGGAGCTTGGCGCATTTAGAAATATATGTTATATTTTGTTTCAAAATATATTGAAAACATCTCTAAATTTCATAAATTAAAAGAAGCTTGGATTGGTATTTCAGTATGAGTTTTATATTTAATTCGAGGCTTCAAACAGATTATAATGCATTATAAATTGATGAGTGCGTGTGTGTTTTTGTATAATGTGGAACATTTTTATCTGTCAAACAGGATATAGAATTATATTATAATCTTATAGAGTCAAATCTAACGTAAAGTATGTTTAATAATATATGTAACTTCTGATAGTTACAAAAAGCAAGATTACTTTAAATTTTGTTTCATTTAATCGTAAAACATTTGGGAGCCAATACGTGAAAACATTTTGCATCAGTTAATGTGAAGTCATATTCAGCCATAACATTTAAGAAATATTATAAAATATTAATTTGTTTAACTTATACCAATATTCTTGAAATATACAGTTTAAAATGCTATTTTTTATTTGTTTTAAATGTATAATATAATTTGCATATTTAATTTAATTTATTTGAAAAAATACATCTTACTATTATTTTTTATTCTCAAAACATAGTTTTATATTTTCAATTACCATTTTTAAAAGTGGAAACATATACATTTTTTGCTTGTGCATTTTATGAAATTAATGTATACATACATATATTTAAAAATATTCCGATCAATTCACATTCAAAAGTATAAAATTATACGTAACAACAAAGTTGATTAAACACATTTTTGGTTGTATTCTGTTTATAAATATAATAATTACTATTTATTTATAAAAATTATATGTTCAATGAAATAACTGATACATAATAAATAGTTTGTGCACATTTAAGGATTTAAAATTGATATATATGTAAATGAACACATTAAATAGTTAAGCCTTACTAGGATCATTATTAATTATTTGTTTTATATGTACTTCTGCTCTATCTAATTAGTGTGAAATAACATTCTTAGCTAATATCTATTAAATACGATTATGACTGATTATTTATAACTTATCTTTATACTTGTATTTAACCTAATAATTCGTTGAGAGATAAATACTAAAAAGAACCTACCAATCAATTTGAGGCCTATAGTTGTTTCATATTTATTTAAAAAAATTGTTGAATATTGAGTCAAAATTTATTTTCATTCCATATTTGTTTCATGGAAGAAACTGTGTTATTTATATGTACCTATTTGTGTAAGCAATAATTTCACAGCTTAATTTTCAAGATCAACTTTTATTTTATAATAAACTTGCAGATCAAATAAAATGTCTTAAATAAATTCAGATTTCTGAAAAAGTTGGGAACTTTTTTGAAAGTGAAATAACTGTGTCAATGAATTAAAATATCTAAAATGAGTAAACATATACATACATGCATATTTATATCATATACCTACCACTTTTTTCATTGTAGTATTTAATATTGACATTTTAGCATTAAACTAATTATTATTATTATTTTTTTTTTATTATTACTGAAATATCCATACATATTCATTCTTCTGAAAATTATAAAATTTCTGTTATTCTACCACATCTAAAAAAAGGTGAGTTGTAACTAGTCTTCAAAATCTGAAAAGGCAGTATTTAAAAGGGCTTATAAAAAATCTTATGTAATTACAGGTCAATCAATATGGAGATACAAACACAAAAAATATGTGATGTAATTTCACATCTGTATATGTTATACATTTAGGCTAAACATATATTATACTCTTATAGTGTAGTTATTACATATAAGTTACAAAAATAAGCATTGAAATACACCAATGTACTGGTTTGTACTGGTTACGTAAAGCGTAACACTATGTAATAAAAGTAACCATTTTATAACGATAAAATAATACTATAGTCAGGAAACTATCATTTGGAATATTTCAAAAAGTTAATCACGATCGAGTCTAAAATTTTTAAAGTTTCAGGGTTACTCGGTAGCACAAAGAATTGTTCCATTTTGTCAAGATAGTCAATGGTGGTTTAGACTTTGTCTGGACACTGTGAGTATGCTCTATGTTTTGAAATGCCTGATAGTACTAAAGAACCTTTCGCGTAAAAATAGATCCAATCATGTAAAGTGAATAATAGCTCAAAAAGTGTGCGTCTATCGGATAAAAATCGTTTGAATATTCTTTCAATGCTTTGGTAAGATGGATGACTTTTGATTATTGTCGAGAAAATGGTATTCTTTCCTGTGGATAATCTATATATATATATAAAGTAAATGTAATGGGTACAGGGTAATATTTCGTAGAATATTATATATACATATATATATATTATGCTATCCATTAGGTTAGAAAATTATAGAACATTATAAATGTAATTGATAATTATATTGATAACATTATTCTTCATTTTAGGAAATAAAATAATGTACCGATTATTTCGAAATTACTTTCTTATTTTTCGCATTGTTACAAATACTCATTTTTAAAACAAAACTCTCAGAAAACATACTTTTGCTTACTTCCTGTCAAAGTAGTGTCCGGTATGTCTACTTCAAGCTCTTACTGAATTTAATTTTCAAACTTATTTTCGAAATGCGTTACATGCTCTGCAGGAATCAAATATGTTAAATATTGATTAAAGTAACAAAGAAACAATTTCATTATCTAAAACTGTTAATAAATAATTATAACCCCCTCCCCCCACGCTTTGAATATATTTTTATGATACAAATGATAGGTATATTTTCTCAAATGATGTCACAAGAAGGGTATCTGCAAAAAAGTGAAGTAAAAATATTTGTCATATAATATTCTTCAATTTTAGTTGTCTAAGAAGACAGCTCAAAGATGCCTCAATTGACTTATAGTTACGTTCATTAAACTTGTATGCTAAACAATTTTATTATAAATTACATTAGGTAATAAGTACTACAGCTCATAAACTCATATTTCATGTTTGTGCTACAAAAAAGGACACGATTTGTCCTATTTTTGTGTCATGTACAACAGAATAGACTTTATGTTTAAACGCATGTAAAGGCATACATGATAATAAGTAGAATAACAATTGCAGTGTGCAGGTGTAGCGGTACCCACATATACATATGTAGTCGTCAAAAAAGACAACGTGGCAACCAATATTCGTCGACTGTTGATCCAGTATTGGTGTCCATTTTCTACACTTACAATGACATAAAAGAATATTAGAAAGAAATGTAAGGCATTCATTGTTGTATTATTTTCTATTCATTTAATGATATACACACTCATGCAGTACATGTTTAGCTGAACCCTAGCTGCCCACCTATAACGTTATAATCTATATATGTGTATATGCAGCTGTGTATAGGAGCATATATATATATATATAGCAGTTTACCTACTTGCAGTTTTGAAGTACAATTTTCAACTACTCAGCCGTTTAAAGACTTCAGTTTTCTCCTTTTTACCATGTGTCTAGAGTGCTTGACTTCAAATACTTATGTATATGTGGACCATTTCCCCCTATATTTTATATCATTGAAATCGATTTCTACCGTTTTAATGAACACGTATTTAGTTGAGTACCCAATTGCCATGTTCATTTTTGTTTGCGGTTGAATAATTTATGGTATTTAGTAAATATTACATCAATGAAAAAAAAAAATCCGATTAAATGTACATACATTATATCTGTAGTAGAATAAATTATAGGTGAGTATTGTATAACATAATAAAGCGTATACATAATTGTGTCTGTGCAGAAGTCATGCATGATAATGTCATACACACAGATATTGTTTTACTACATAAACATTGATTATATATATATTGTAATTTCTATGACCATACCAGATTGTATTTATAGTGGTATAAAACAAATATGAAATTTACTCCATATTATTATTTTTTAATGTTATTGATTGAATTTGGTACTAATGTACTATATTAGTTTATGCGTTTTTTCTTTAAACTATAAGTTTGAATAGCACTACTAATGTATGAAACCATTTTATAACTATTTAGCAGATTAATATTCAACTACAGTTGTCTGCCACTTAGTTTAAATAATAAATATTTGTGCTTGAATATAGATTAGCAGTAATTTGTTCAAACAGCATATTTACAATTATGCTATATAATGTACTTAATTAGAAGTACTTAATTGTACTTATAATTTACTTAAATATAGAATAATGGAAAATTATGACGGTTACCATATGCCAAGAAGTATCTTTTTTATGAGGATCTTCATTTTAATTATACTAATAATATGATACATACATATAGATGTTGTCAATTTAGATATTGTAAAATAAACTTACCGAAAAAATTATAGATCTATATTATTTGTTCTATTTTTATTTCCAAAAGTTATATTTTCTGTATTTTTTAATAGGATTGCTTAACACTATATATACATACGTTCTAGTGTATGCTTTAATTAATACTTATACAAGTACATGTGTCAATCTGCATATACAAATATACAATATATATATATACACTTTTAAATTTAACAAATAAATCATTTAGCAAACTCAATACATGAGCTATATAATATACATTAGAATATATTATTTAATAGAGTTTATAAATAATAATAATAAATATTAATTAGGGACTACTGATTATATATATGAAAACTGAAATTTTAATAGTCTCATATACATAATATACATAATATACATAATATAATATATAATATTTTAAAAAGCTTAGACTTTTTTCGTAAGAAAAGTAAAATAATTATACATTGCATTGCATTACATTACATTACAATATAACAAAATATATTTAGAATAGTTTTATAATATTTTTTGTTTAATAACATGACTAATTGTGTATATTTTTACCAATATGGATCTATACACATGTTATTAATACAACGTAAACCAAATTAAAAAAACAATAGACAAATAAATAAAGTTGTTTTAAATTGCGTTTGTTAATTGAATTATATAGCTGAAAAAATATTTTTTTTCGATATTGCTCTAAAAGAAAAAAGAAAAAATAATTTTATTGAGATTTTCAATTAGCAATGCCTACAACTATCATACCAATATATAAATTATATGAAGTGCTAACATGATTAAATTGAATTTTAATGTATAATTAGCATAAACTAATCTTTTTATTCAGTTGAAAACACATAAATTAATGGCAAATGGAAAGAGACATAGAATAAATAAATGCACCTCGCTCCTATGTCGACGAAATATTTTCGGCATACTATTGAAAACACAAACAGGTATAAATTGGGAGAACAGGGAGAAATGGAAAAAGAAACTGTTCTCCTACATGTAGCATGAGAATATTTCGTGTTATTTCATCAGTCGTCGTATTTAGATTACATACAAATAAAGATTGCATATAAATCACATATTATTTTCCAGAAATGCCCAAAAGCTTTCCAACTTATGGATGTGTGTAGGTATAAAGATAAGAAGGGAAGGGAAACTCTCTTACCCAGAATTTAAGATTTATTAAATATCGATATATGTATTTATTTACATATTCCGCTATCTAACCAAACCTTTCTCTAGTACATTGGTTATATTCATATGTTGCATAAAGTTGATTTCATGTTGGACGCAGAAACAAAGTGACATTTTATTGCGTGTATTGCAAAGAAATGGAGAAAAAGAAGAAGGGTTATATGTCAGATATTTCGTTTGAAGACTTCTGAGCAAAGGTATATATTTGTTATTAGACCAAAGATCAATATGGCTCCGTAAGAATCGAGTACTACATAATGCTGAGTTGGTGGCAGCACTATTGAATTGAATATAATTTGATTGACTCACAATTAATTGCAGGATAGGATTTGATTTACTATATAGATATACGTAGGTCGTTTTGGTGAATTTTCCACAACGAATAAATGATTTTTAACAGAGAAAAATATGTTAGTCCATTTTATAAAAAAATGAACCCACAAAAAGAACACCAAAATCTTGTTTAAGAAAAGTAAACTTATTCGTATTTATTCGTTTTCTTTACCAATCGTTCATTATTTTTTGTCTGATTTTCTTTTAACCAGGGACGTCAAATTGGAATAAATTAGATTCTGTCTGACCAACTTAGTGAAAAGCTACGCGGTTGTCACTGAATAATAAGATGGAGTCTGGACATAAGCTGTACATTCATCGATTCGATTATTCTGATAAAATAGATTTTTTTCGACTTCGACTTTGGCAGCATATTTGTAAAATAAAAAAGCTAGCATGATGGAAAGTCTGTAAATAAAAAGATATTAAGTGTACATACAATGCTTCAGTTTATTTTCATAAATCAAATATTCTAATTTATTAACTATATTACAGTATCAACAGCAGTACTCCCTTACATAGTATCAAGTGAATTGTGAATATTTTATAATTACGTATTCTTAGTTTGCGAATGTTTCAAAATACTCATATTTACATATATAGCCGTTTTTAAAGCGAATATATTTCACAAACGTCTTAAAGCATAATTACATAAAAATTATTGTAAGAATAAATGGACAAATGACTTATGTAATATAAATATAATGAATAAACATAACCTAGATTTAATTCAAGAGTTACGAATCTACAATAACGGAAAATTGTATTCTAAATTGTATTGTACCTTTATGTAAACCCCCTAATAACAACACACAGTGTAATATTAACATACTAGCATACAACAATACTAAATAGGTTTTAAACTAAACAATACATTTATTATATTATAAATATTATCTAAATTACATATATTATAATTTCACCTAGTTAAAATATTGTACAGTGTGTACAGTGATATTGTGTATAATATGTACATATGTGTATGGGTATATTTTCTAAATATTTAAAATATTTAAGTTGAGGTATATGCCATACAATTAATAACTTTGGTAAATATTTTGTGTCGGCATAATATAAAGAAAGAACGGCATTATAAATTTAATTCAGTGTCGTGGAGCCTTAATTTCTTTCTTTAATTAATAACTTGTTCTAAATAGTTTATAGTGCATGGTCAGTATCCCAGATCAATCTAGCAATACAGAACTTATCGCATCTTTTTATTATGCTATTGTAATGATATTTGAACAATTTTGACATAGCTAATTTGCAATAAAATTTTATTAATAACAATTATTACAGTTATCAGCACTGAAAACCAGTGTTATGCGAATGTTATTTATATTCGTATACATCAGCTAGTCTGATCCAGGAAATCCTACTTACAATTAGATATATGTGTCAAGGACAGTCGAATCGAGAAATCTTGTTATATTTACAAAATATTTTCTTCAAATATTTCATCGTTCGCTTTTGAATTTGTGAATATATTCGAATTTATCTTGACTATAAGTTGACTTTATAATACATTCTATGCCAATAACACCGGACTATAATATACATACCAAATCTAAAGCCTTTTTCGTTACGATGCTAGTTTCACATCGAAATCCGCAGGGTATTTTTCTCCCTTATTTTAACTTGAGTTGGAGATTTTGCCCCTTTTCATAGCCACTGCCTCTCCCATTTGATCATTCCTGCCAGATTTATAGCCCTTTACGCAGAAGAAATAATGGTGCGTAAAATACGATGTCTGGATACAACTCCATATAGCTATTTTCCTAAATTTTAGTTTGGTGGAGAAATACTCTTTTCCAAATATCGGATTTAGCAGTCATGATTGGGAGGCATCCTTCCGATGAGTAATGGTTATTTCTCTAGCATAATGAATCAATATCAATATTAATAAAATGCATTGTTTAATATTGTGAATGTTATAACTTTTTAGGACATATAAATAGTAGTGGTCAGAGACTTACAAATGAAGTCTATTTCATTATTAAAACATGCATAATACGAGGAAGAAAAAGTAAAACACTTTTATAATGTTGATGTGATTATATTTGAAATTATTATATTTTTATAGTATATTTATTATATGAATCATTGTTAATATACATAAGTATGTAGGAATAAGGAAATATTTAACAGATTGATATCTTTTCATGAAATACAATTTATAAGCATTATGAAACGCAAATTCCTTTATGTGCAGTTTATTAATATTTTCATTTTTATAAAAAGTAAATGATCAGGGAGATGATAAAAATAAGATAGCTTGATAAATGTAATTGTTACTGTGTCGAAATAATAATTAAATATAGCAATGTAATCAACAAGATGATATGCGTATTTGATGTTTTTAAATATATGCAAGTTTAAGAAAATGTATACAAATATGAAAAAATAAACCAAACAAGTTAAATTTAGCAAATCATTAGATATTGTGTTACAAAAGTTATTTTTTATAAATGATTTTACTTCACAGAAATAATATTATTTTGTATTTAGATCAACGAGTTTTAGTCATAGATATTGTAGAGCTTTTATATAGATTAATTATGATTTATAAAGCATACCATCATTAATTGAAATGTTTGAATTTTATCAAAAATATATTGTGCATGTATGTATATAAAAATATTGACAATGAAATATATAAATATTTATGCAATAATAGAAAAACTCCTTATTTTATAATAAAGTTTTATTGTATTTAGTCATTTCGATTTAAAAATCAACAAAACAAAAAGATTATGTGAAATATTATAATTTTCTTTTTTAGTCTGAGAGAGAGAGAGAGTCATCACCTACGCTTTATCATATGGCTTTTATTAATAGGGAAGAAATATTATTCAAATATTAATAATTTTACATGACTGAATTTTATTTTACATAAAGAGTTTAAACATAACATTAAACTCTATCGAGTGTTTTCTCGGTTGACACTTTATCTTTTTATTTTACATTAATAATGAAATTAAAAGTTATAAAATAAACTGCTTCATATATGAATTATGGTCATAAATATTTTGAAGCAAATTTATATATACATTGGACCTTTGTAAAAGTTTTCATAATGTGAAATTCTGCAGGAGGAGAAATACGTAAAACTATTTGTATTTTTTGCAAACTATTAATTAAATAATAAATAAATTAATAATTAATTAATTAATAATTTAAATACTATTAAATAAGCAATTTAAAGAGAATTTTAGTTTAAATGACATTAATAAAAAATTCTTATAGTTGTCATATAAAGAATGCGGTAAAGAAACCATCGACTCTTCCATGAAAGAAACGATATGAAGAAGATTGAACCACAAATTTGTTTTATTATTAAAAATTGTTTAAAAAAATATTATCTTATCTCGTATTCCAGATCATTTAACATTATTTTCAATCAATTCCATGTGTTTGTTATTAATTGACATGAGAATATTTTCTTAAATTAACATTTCCAGTTAATTTCGAAAAATGGCACATTAAGAAAATTGGAAACATATTAAGTAAATTAAATGTTTAGTATATAATTTTACCATAATAAACCTCTTTTTGTATTAACAAAGTACGTATAAGTAACAACGTATATACAGAATAATACCGAATAAAGATATAATTCTCGCATATGGTTATTTCTTACATTAGATGTGTACATAATAAATATAGATGAACTGAATGACACAGAATAAATATTTTAATTTCTAAAAATATGAACGAATGCAAACCAAAGCTAGTTTAGAAAATTAATATTGTATAAATAAATAAATAAATAAATAAAAACAAACAATTGTAGGATCATTTATTATAAAAGTTCAAACGTTTTCGAATATACAATATTCTTCATCAGGAAATTTAAAAGTCCGTACAAAATGTAAATACTACAGATTAAAACAAGAATTGAGAATTACAGAGACTAAAATTATTAAAACGAATGAGAAAAAAGAACGAAACAGTAGATTAGAAATATATTAAAAAAGGAGGAACCTTGGTTGGCAAGTTGACTATTTAAAGAGGGGGAAGACAATTTAATATGGAGAGCTTTTAAAATACGAAGGTTAAAATCAGAGGAGTTGCTAGCTAGAATTTTGAAACTATTACAGCTATAAGACGTAGAACAGAAGTTACATACAGTGAAGAAGATGGTCACCAATGACACTCTTAATTTTATGCTCCTTCATTATGTTGTCTTGGTGGCGTTTGGTCTTACCAATGTAAGACTGATCAAGGTCAACCTGACACGTAAAATTATAAACCACACCAGATTTAAGAGATTTGGGAGCTTTACATTTTTTTATTTAAATGTTTTTCTCTACCACAAATATAATATTATATAAGCCTATTAAATTACTTTTTCAATTATTTTCAAATATACAAAGATATTAAGTTGGTAACTTTATTTAAATATATTTCATACAGTTAATTTTTTTATTGCTTTTAAATCATTTGGTACTAAAATTTTCGTAATATACTCCATATATTACTATTATTGTTATATTATTATTATATTTAATTTAACTACAAGTAAGTATGAAACATACAATCTAACTAAATGTTACAAATAACAAAAACTATAAACAGAATAAGTGGGTTTTCAATAAGCGATTATATTTATCATAGTCAGTCTCTGAAAGAACATGACTTGGAAGATTATTTCAGAGGCGAGGACCACAAAATTTAAACGAAGAGTTAACTTTAGCATTACAAGAAACTGTTTGATACAAATGAAGTAGAGAATTGGATCTGAGTCCAACACGATTGTCAATAACATGAATCAGAAAATATAGATGAGCAGCAGCAACGAATCTTGAAATTAATCCGTTTCACTACGGGTGACCAATGAAGTTCACTTTGGGTGAGTACGTGAGATACGTTTAACCAATCTAGCAGAACAGTTTTGAATACGCTGTAGTCGGCAAATATTTCTCAGAGTGCAACCAAAGAGAATAGAGTTGCAGTATTCCAGTTTTGCATGAATAAATGCATTAATTATTTGGATACAAGAACTTTCATCAATAAATTGCCGGATAAGATAAAGCTTGTTCATGAAGTAGAAGGCAATAGAACAAATCTTACTGATGAAGGATAGTAGACTATCAAAGGTAACTCCAAGCAATTTTACAGTTTTATTGATTCCAATTTCGGTGTCATAGATTGTGATAGTATAAATAGAAAGTTGACTGAGATGGGTTCGGGTACCAAAGATGCAGATATCACTTTTTGCAGGATTAAGTTGAAGCTTATTATCATTAAACCAGGTATATACATATATAATGTAGGCTTGTAGGTTAGAGGTTATTTCACCAGATTCATCATTGTTGAAGGAAATATAAATCATTGCGTCAGCAGCATAAATCAGATATGGAATGTCGTATACGCAGCAATAGTTGACGAGATTTGGGATGTATAATGTAAAAACAAACTTGGACCTGGGATTGATCCCTGAGGTACGCCAGATCGAAGAGGAATGAAGTCGGAGAGTTGACCATCGATTTGAACAGTTTGTGTTCGTCCATATAGATACGCCTTGAACCAAATTAGAGCAGTATTGGTGAGGTCGAATCGATAATGAAGGCGAGATTGGAGAATTTCATGGTTCACTGTATCGAAAGCGGCACTGAGACCAATCATGATGGAACAGGTTGAAGACGATTCATCTAAGGACGAAGTTATGTCATTATAAAATTTCAATAAGGCAGTTTCAGATGAGAAACCATTTCTGTAAGCCGATTGGAACGGGTCCAACAGTAAATGAGTTGATAGGTATGATTCAAGTTGTATAGAAGTAAAATGTTCAATGATTTTGGAAATGAAGGATAACCCGGATAACAGACGATAATTCATAAAGCGCTCTCTGTCGAGACCCTTCTTCTTGAGAAGTGGGATTATCACAGCATTTTTATGATAGGGTGGGAAGATGCCGGTTAATAATGAAATATTAACAATTCGAGTAACAATGGGAGAGATATCCGAGAAAAGTTTTTGATGAGCCAGGTCGAGCATGGGTCGAGAGAACATGTCTTAGGTTTACGGGAAACAATATAGGATACAACATCATTAGAGGAAACTGTTTGAAAGCTTGAGAAACTAGATGAAGACGCAATAAGCTGATGAGGAGTTGATGAATGGTCAAAACCACAAGAAATATCGTTAACTTTATTGGGGAAATAGGAAACAAAACTGCTATCGCAATCAACAGGGTGATCTGTATTATAGGTAGAATCAACGAATTTAGAGTTCCAATAAGTGATTGAATAGTTGACCAGAGAAGTTTTGGATTAGTAGAGTTGTCAGAAATAAGTTTCTTATAGTAGGACTGTTTGGTTTTCTTGACAAGGAGTTTGACGTAACGTACGCTGATTGTTAAATCTTTCCTAGTCGGTGTCATTTCGAGAACTACGTCATAAGCGTTCGTATTTTTGTCGTAGTCTAATTGCAGTACGAATATCGGTTGTAAACCATGACAAAAAAGATCAACGATAAATCGTAGCAGTTTTAGTAAGGACATCTTTATCAATTAGAGAAGACATTGTATTGTTGTAGATTTCAATAAGTTTATCACTTGACGAAGCATCATCAATAATATTCAGGTTGCATATATCAGAGTTAATGATGTTCAGCTGAAACGAATAAAAATTCAGAGATTTCCAGCTTCTGTCGGTAAAACGTTTGGGATCGGCCTGTGGATTAGTAACAATATTTACATTTATCACATGTAATTAAGAAATGATCACTAAATCTAGTGTCGTGCACACAGATATTGCGTAGAAAGTTGCTGTCCGATAAAGTTATAAGGAAATCAATAATGTTACCAAAGTTGTGGGTGGAGTCTAACATGCTGGGTAAAATTGTATAACAGTTAAGAAGTTGAGTAAATTTTGCAGTACCGTGATTATTAAATTCGCGAAATAAAGATAAAAGTCACTGCATATAACGTGATTGCGCGGATTTGGGTAACCTCCAGAACATTTTCAAACTCAGATTGGAACACAGATGTAGATAAGTCCGGTGGTCTGTAAACAACCGAAAAATGTAGAACAGCGGATGGAGTTTGGTCGTAAAAGTTTCAAATAAATTCACTTGCGGTAAATCGATATTCGACGTATGGAAAAAAAATTGTAAATAGTATCAATACCTCGACCAGTTTTGCGGTTGCGTGGCAAAAAATAAGTAGAGAAACCAGAAGGAGAAAGTTCCTTAACACCAGTGTCATCAATGTCCTTTTGTCAGGTTTCAGTAATAACGATAAAATAAAGTTCATTTGATAAAAGTTCACATAATAACAGGTCTGTTTTGTTGCGGACAAAACGAGCATTGATTAGTCCAAAATAAAGAGCGTGTTTCTTACAATCAAGTAACGAAATGAACGTTCTTCTAAATTTGTTATAATAAATGTTATCATTTTATTATCTGCTTGAATACCTAAATAATATGCCACATTATATAAATAGTATATATATATAAGATGTTGTAATATTGTATTTAAATATATTTCAAAGTCCAATAATTCACAAGTTAATTATACGTTTAAGGTGAACATCAACCTGAAATAATGTTAGCCTATCGGTAACGACTCTATTAGAAATAAAAAAAATCTTAAGTAAGAATTTATTTTACTTGCTAATGAATAAGCTATTAAGCATTCATATTTAAAATATAATATAACTTTTTTTCTAAAGATTAATCCAATTAACTATAAGCCAATGGTTTTAGTTTAAACCACAACTGTACCGATAAAAATAATTGTAATTATATAGTAAATAGCGTTGACATGACAATAATTAGCTATATGAATCTGATATTATTTTTTAACTAATATGTGTCTGATATTTTGGGAAAAAACTATCAGTATGCATACATGCATCTAAAGCAAAGGTATTTTGACTATACTCTTTACACAATGAGAATAAATACACATTACTTTCTTGTTCTCGTACATTTTTTCTCTTTTTTTCCAACACGTTTAAATAGTACGTGTATGCTTTTTATTCACAGTTAAAATAGACTTTGTTTAAGAAAATTGTTAATTACAATATTTCTATCTCTACACCCTGACAGCTATACCTTCCTACGAAAATGTTCTTCGCAATTGACTTCCTTTTTTACTTTTCCATTCGAATAATTACGCAGTCATTATCCCCTTCCCTTCCTTTGTGTATTACTCAAACAACCCTTACGACAACAAATACTGCCAACTTTATTGAGGAGAAAATAGACAAGCAGAAGAAACACGTCTACGATTCTTTCACCCCCACCTCAGTATATACACTAAAACGCAGACACGAGTCACAGTCCCAATGTCGTGAATTTGGAATAATAAATATATTATGCTCCGATTTCTGGCGTTAGATACATAAAGACGCATTCTAGACACCCACTACATTTGTGTCGATTGCGTTCATTGGGAACTATATACCAACATATATAACTTCCTACAGTCACTTTTTTTTATTTACATGTCTTATTTTAGGGACAATGTTTCGTATCTGATATAAGTTTTAGATACGTGTTTTAATTGTGGTTTGAGTTTGATTGTTTATAAGATTATAGTTGTTTGAAGTAGATTTCTCAAATCTATGCATTCATATAGAGGTTCATTTAAATAATTAATGGAATATACCAACTATACATCAATATTATATTTAATATAATTTATATATTTCAAAAACATATACATTACCTTAGCATGATGAAAGTTTATATCTTCTAAAACTCTGGAAGATTTGAGAAAGTTATTATATGTAACAGGCACATTTAAAATATTTCCAGATATAGATTTTTCAAAGAATCTTGAACTGTCAAAGAAACACATCCTTAAATCTCCCACAAAATGTTAATAAAAATAATGTATTCATACTCATACATATATATTTAGATTATTTTCACTTTGAAATATAAATATCCGCTTAAAACTAATTTGTATTACACTTGTAAATTATTTATTAATGAAGATATTCTTCATTATGGAAAGTTTCGCTTTCTAAAAGCATATACCTCAAATGATTACATTTTAAACTTTTTAATTACATTTTATTGCATTTTAAACATCAAAAGTGATCTATTTTATTGAATTTTTAATAAAAAATACAATTGTTTTTCTTAGATAACTTTTTTAGAGTATTTAAAATAAAATAAAATGACAGAATTGAAAAATAATAGTCTTGAGAATTATTATCAAAATTAATATATAGAACATTTATAGATATAGATATACATATAAAATTGATATAAAAAGCACCAATATGTTATAACCATATTACTTATAGTCATTAAACTCATAGTCATAACTCAAATAATAAAAATGTATGAATTGTACAACATAATTACGTATGTTTTAATAATCCCAATTTTGAAAACTATAATGTAAAATGAGATTTATTTATACATATATATATGTAGATATACCAATATATAAAATGGAACATTTAAAAACATTGACTGATAGTTTTCTCTCTATATATATAATGTACCCTTGATTTAAAATGTATAATTTTTTACAACAAAAATATTTCTGAACGTATAAAATGGCGAAGTAGTTCTTCGTTTGGCTAAAGTTTTAATCTGAAATATATATAAATGTTAAGAATATTTATTCATTTTCAGTCAGTTTGTTTTGTATTGCTTATTTTTCAACCTTCAATACAATTTGGTTTTGTAATTTTTGTCTATTATATTTAAATTTATTTGGAGACTTTTAATAAGCAATACATAACATTTATTTATTTCTTCTGCAAAAATTCTCACTTTGACTATAAGTATACCCAAGATAATTTCATGTTTCAGATGACGTCCTTATTGGTTATATTTTTTAATCTATACCTATAATCTAGTATACCTACTTATATTTCTTTTGATGATGTAATCTGCATAATATCTTCTTCCCATTGAGAGATTTTTAACAATTAACTTCGTTTTTTTTATTTTTTATATTTTTGTTTAGATATTAATTTTTATTACTTAAAAGGATACTATTGAGATAAATAATATAATTAACAAAATATGAAATTTAATATATATTTTTTCAAATTGAACTATAATGAAATTGATTTTTAAGATAATAAAAAAAATAATGAACAGATTCTTGCAATTAAATATTTCTCCAAAGGTTACTAAAGATTACCGTCAAGAAATTCGATTAAATCACACTAAGAATTCTGGTTATTATATTAAATGTCAATGATTAAATTAAACTATGATAAAGTTTACCCATCCATTGAATAAAATATTTAACTATCATAAATTAAAAGTCGTTACAAGAGAAATAAATATGTAAAGTAATCATTTCTTACCATTTCTCCTGATTCATAATATATTTTTCTTATAGCAAAAGGAAAAACAGTCCAAGGAGGCAGTAATCGTAATTGTTGCTACCGCTCCTAATAGAGAACCCCATGAGACGATAATCGCGTTCAAGTGCCTGGGAGACCAGCTGGTGTGACGTGATGATCACAACAAAACAATATAAACCTCAAAGTGATATTTTGTTTTATTTTTGACAAATGAATGATTATGCAAATAGTATTTCAGTATCTTTATGTATTCCACAATAAGTTGCCGTATAATAAATAGCTGTATTATTATTTTTTAAATATTGTAATGATATCTTATTAAATGTTACGTCTTATGAATATAATTACTGAAATGATATATATGTCGTTTTGATATATATAAATAATATCCTCACTAAAATTAATATATGTGGTACTTGTTTAATTAAATCTGTGTAGTTTCTACCAGTAATTTATATAAATAATATTTTGTTAATTACGGTTAACTAAATTACAACATTTTTAGAAATATTTTACTATTTTCTTATCTAATTTTTTAAACTTTTGTTTATAGTTTAATTTTCGGAATTTTGTGCATTTGAACAAAGATACACAATTGCAGACTTGAATTTTTAAACCCATAATATTGATCCAAATTGATGCAAATCCCTTAATCCTTGCATTCATAAATTTATACTCAAAAAGTTCTTCTGATTTCACACTTTACAACACATATTATATGATGCAGTGCTTGATCTGTCAATTTGTTTTTCTTCAGACAAAAAAATATAATTATTTTAATTTACAACATAAGACATATAAATCTGATTTTACGATGCACAAGCGATAATTTCTATTATGCTAGTAAATACTGAAGGTATACCTATTTTTAAAATTATTTCCCTAATTTTATCCAAATTAACATATTTCACTTTTATTTAGATAATATTAAAGTTCATTAAAACTTAAAATAATTTAATCCAATCTAAAATTGAATTATGGAAACGCAAAAGAGCCCCATAGGTTTAAAACTATTGCAAAATATGACAAAAGTATATCAATATTTTAAGTAAAGATAAGACAAAAGCAGATTTTACCAAAAATAATTGAAAATAATACTGAGTGCTTAATTACGTGTAATGTATAAAAAACACATCTGTAAAAAATTGAATGCCTCATACTAAAAATTACACGCTGATATGATATAACTCAAAGTCGATAAAAAATGTATGTACAATCAATGTATTGCATAACAAATATATTGTATGTATTATATCATAATATATATCGTCTCAACAAATAAGTAAATATACTGAAATATATTATTCCGCATAATATTCTCAAATATATTCCTGCTACATAGTTTCTGCTATTTCTCTTGTTCGTTACTAAAAGGTGATTTAAGTAGTACATAAATAAAATTAATGCTTATTAATAGACATATTATTAAATTTGACGATTTATCAAGTTTTCTTCGTTGCGCATTTCACATCTTATTTATATATGAAAATGTCGATACCGGTGCACATTAGAGGCTCCTATGAAACCGCAGTGTTAGAGCACTCGACGTATGAAAATATATTATACATATATATATATATATTAAATAAATAATCTTTTCTAATATAATAATAGCATTTTGTTAATATTTTTTTAGTTGATACCACTGAAGTGCACCAGTTTTTTAAAAGTACTTCCAAAGTACTCCAGTGCGAAAATGTCAAAATAGATTGTGATCAAGAAGAGCAAGCTATATGCATGAGCAGGAATATATATCGATTAGGATTATGCTTTCTTTATATAAAAAGTAATATAAATTTTGTTTGTTGTAAAATGTGACAATAATTTGTATATATCAGTTATTTAAGTAAAGAAAAGTCAAAAACATATTTTCTCTAAAAACAATTGAAAATAATATTGAATGGTTCACTGCTTGCAATATATGTATATATACGTATATAGGTATAATAAACGTACATCTGTAAAAGAGTGAATACCTCATACTAAAAATTTCACGCTGATATAACTCAATGATCGATAAAAAGTGTCCATATATAATTATATCCGTGTATATGTTTATTAATTTATATGAATTAAACGTATTATTTTGTACATGAAATAATTGTGTTTTTCATTATTTAATCAGATCTATATAAATTATTTACATCAATTATATTATACAATATTACAATTTAAATTGAGCACGCTTTAAATTATATTTGTTATTATAGATAGCTTTATAAATATTAATTCAATCATCTCACATACTCGTACACACACATGCATGCAGGCGCGTCGGAAGTGGGGGGGGGGGGGCCGGGGGGGGCCA
>JAYRBW010060874.1:0-10582 GCA_036023295.1 Invenusta paracnida | reverse complement strand
TGCAAATGAGAATTTTAGGGTGGTCCGTTCACAGTGCTGCTTTGATACATTTTAAATTTTGACATATTTTGACACATTCTTACGAAGGCTTTTTACAAATATATACTAAAAGATATTAGATTTTTTAAATATAGTAATACTATAGATCACCGTTTCTTAACTGGAGACGAATTTCACCTGGCGAAAATTTTCAGTGTCAAGGGGGAAATTTTTCTCTTTATCAAAAACAATAATTATGCTGTTCGCTTTCCACAATTCAGCTGCACTTTGTGACATTTGTGAGGGAAAAGCAAGTATAGAAATCTTATAAAACTTTAATTACTTTTATGACCATTATTTGATTTACAATTTACAAATTTTGTACTTTGTAAAACCGTTATACCATTAAAAATGGTGTTGGAACTTACAGAATTTTCTTTAAAAAATGAAAGAAACATTTAGATTTAATGGGCAATAAGGGGGAATTTCAACTATAAAGGTTAAGAAACGGTGCTATAGATGGAAAATACATATAACTTTGAATTTATAAATACTATAATTATAAAAATATCATGGGTTAAGCCTCGTTGCACATCGTTCTAAAAGCATATTTGCGGCAGACTTTGTTGAAATCCTTGGCATCCATAGCAGCCCGTAGTAATTCCATTCCTTACTTTTGCAAATACTGTGCACTGTTTGCTTTCTCCATTTCGATGTGTGGGTCTGGTTGTATATCCAGTGCACCAGCAGCAACCTTGGCAGTCAATTCTGCTGCTTTCTTTTTTTCTGCGATTCGACACATGTATTTATCTTATGCACTGCGTACATCTTTCAGCAGTCTTGATGTAATTGGCAATTTTTCTAGTTTTCTGTCAAATTGTGTCCTAAATAAAGATGTGACCTTGTAGCCATTAAGTGTCTCATCACTCATTCGTGTCTGTTTGTCATCCAAGATAAACACGTTTTCAATAAATGCTCTTTCTACATCAGAATTCCCATATGACAAAGTGAAAGCGATTTTGATGAAGAATGACATGTTAGGGAATTTATATCCCGTTAGTTTTTCAATAGTAAACACTTTCTCCAGGAATCATTCACACTCTGGATCAACTGGGCTCCATGTGCTTTAACATTATTATCATAAACACTGGCTTCCTCTTCAAATACCTCTGCTACTTCATTTTGCAGTTTCCGATTATTCGGTAAATAACACAAAAATTAAAACATAGATAAGATTAAATGTATCTATATATACTATAATACGTAAATGATTTATTAAAAAATAATGGTCAATATGTGTCAAAACAACTCTATTTTAAAATCATGTTTCGAAATAGTATTATAATTTATTCATTATTAAAATAAATTCATAATATTATTAATCGATAAAACTCTCAATATAAAATTAAGTAGACCTTGGCAATGCACAATTCTACGAAATAAAGAAAAATTCTAACCTTGTTGCTCATTTTCAGATGCATCTTTTGGTAAAAACAAATGCTTGAACCTACTTCCCTTACTAGCAGGATTCGACAATTTAATATCTATTTCTAAATTGCAGCCTTTTTCACCACTCGAATCTTCCAAAACTTCTGTTTCGCTTTTATAATCTATCTCTGGAGAAATAGTATCTTCATCAGATGAAAATTTTTCTTCTACTGGAACGGATTGCTTCTTAAATTCATTCATTCCATCTTCTTCACTAATGCCACATAATTCAATTGTTTCGTTAAAATTACTGGGACCTTCAGAAAACCATTCGGGTTCATTATTTCCAAAAGTAGCTTGTCGAGGATACCGACTATTCGAAGAGCGATTATCAGCTCTGTCAGAATCTCTGTGATAATACTCATCTCGGTCTCTATCTCGAGGATAAGCATTCCGCTTCTGTGGGTATTCTCTATCACGATCTCTATTTGGATATCGATCGCTGCGGTCTCTCTCTTCGCGATCTCTTGGGCGATCTCTCTCATTAACGTCTCTATCACTACGTTCTCTTTGTCTATCTCTTTCGTTATATTCTCGATCTCTTGGAGTTTTGCCGGTACTGTAGTAACGACTATTTGCGGCGTCTCTAGATGGGTAGTATTCATCATAACGATTGTTTCCAGAACCTCTATAAACACTGTTACTACTACTGCCACGGGATTCTTGACGCCCATATGATTCAGGTGGAACTGCTCGTCTTGAAGAATTTCCACTTGACGCAGAGCTTCCTCGGCCCCTTTCTGCCGATTCTGAAGGTGATCGTCCCTGTGTAACATGACACCCAGTATCCCAACTTCGTTTTTGTGGACCAAGGACAATTCCATCTCGATCATCACGAACACGCTCTGATAAAAAAGAAAATGTAACAAATTAATGTAAACGGTACATCAGTTTTAACATTGGTAACATCACACAACTACCAATTATTACCGCGTTATTACGCATAATTTTTGACTTTTCCGCAATAAAATATTTCGTCATTTTGGCGCTTAGAGTAGGTCACATATTTAATTTCCATTGCTAAATGTGTATATGAATTAAAATGTATTCATAATTATATGTACATAGTAGAGCGTACATAAAAGAATAAAGAACTATTTTACACTGTATATATACAAATTATGTTTAGTAAAAAAAACAATTTTAACAGACCATGTCATTGTTTACCCAATTGGCAGTTTGCATAAAAAGTAGCAATTGCTTTTAGAAAAAGTTATAAGGCAGTGTTCCGCAAACTAGGTTTTTCCGGCCCGGTTGCACCTGTAAATATATTATAAAAAATATGGCCGTTACTAAATGTTTTAGCAATTTATTTAAAGGTGGCCGGTTGTGGTCCAAACAATATTATTTTTGCCGGTAGTACTGAAAAGTTTGCGGAACACTGTCTAAGGAAAAGGAAAGGGTAGCAGTGAAAATTTTAGTAAAAGCAAAAGGTAATACGAAAAAAAAGCAATTGCTTCAAATACTATGCATAGTAGTTTGCTTTTACTAAAAGCTTTTTTCGTGTTATAGTAGCAGTAGATTTCCAGTTAACCAATGAATGAGAATTATCATCAGATAACAAAATCAATTGGAAAGCAGCTTGCAAAGCCCAATGCATTTATTTTATTCCGTTAATTCATTTGGATTAATTATGACTGAACGAAGTGTTTTATCAGACACAAATGATGCAACCATAGAAGATGTTCAGTTATCTTTTGTGTCAATTTTTGCTGACACAGAATCTGTCTGGGAAACCACATTCAAAAGAATATTTATTAAAAAAGATAGCTAACATAAAAAACTGTTAAAGAGAAAACGGATCTAAAGAAAACTGAGAATAAAAATATACATCCGAAGTCGTGGGAACGTAAGCTCTTCGAATTATTTCAAGGTGACATTAATCCTGTATTTCCAAGAACGCCGGCAGCAACAACGGCAGGGTTTATTTCGACTTCTTCTATTGCTAACTGTACTACTGCAGGTTCGTAGTCGTTTTTAATCAACAAAACCCATCGGCAGTCTCAAACGCGTCTATGCAGGGGACCCATATACAGACTAAAACAAACGTTTTTCTGGGGAGACATGAAACGGTTAAATGGTCGACCACAAAGGCAGAGTTACAAAGGCAGGTGTTGCTCGAACTCTATTATTATCGGGCAAAACGACAGAATATTGGCGCCGTGTTTTCAACCAACCACGAACAACCATATCTCTTGTGCGAACTACAAAACATTAACCCTAATCCGCTATATTACAATTAAATTTAGTTTATTCGTTGTTTTTCAATTACTTAAAAATTTTGTAATTAATCAATTTGTATCAATAGTAATATTTGTGTAGTAAATATTTTATTAATCTTTGTATTAAATCTATCAAAAACAAAACTTTATTGATAAACATTCAGTTGATTCTTTCAAAAATATTAATTTTATACAGAAAATGTATTTTCAGTAAGGCTGACGAAAATAATAATAAGAAAACACCCTTTTCAACGAAATTAACCCCTTTCAAAAAAGTATCTAGACACATTTAAAAAAATACAATTTGGGTGCATTTTGTTCCTTAGCGCTTGGCGATTACGTTGATATCAAAAAGTACGTTTTTAATGCCGTCTAGCCTGATTTATTAGCGGTCAAACACAGGCTTATTCTCCTTAGCATTAATGACTAAAGCTGCTAGCATCTCTCAGGCTAATCGCTAACGCTCTTGTTCATGGCTTGAGTATCGTCAAATTTAACAATCTTTGTATTAAATTATTTATACTAAAATCCCAATATATTAATTTTATGTGCTAAAGACCAACAATATCATATGTATATATGATATATTTCAATTTAAAGCATAAATTAAGCATATATAAACAGTATAATTTCCTTTCGCCATTCTTTATTATTGAGAATAATTTTTTAATTAAACGGATTATATACCACCAATCTATCTAGATTGTAATATGTAAGATAGATATGCACGCCACAAATTTTAAAGAAATCATACAGAAAAGTCAAACTGATGCTATTAATACAGCATTAAAATAACATACATAGTTACAGTGTAACTATAAGGCTAAGTTAACATTTTTCAATTTCAGTCTGTGGATTTCAAAACGAGTAAAAAGAAATAGATATAGACCATAGCCATCATCACCAAGAATAGCAGAGGTGTCCTTGTTGTGAAATAATTCTGAATTTTTAAGGATACGATCGTCATGCACTGAACCAGGCCAAGTACAGTCAACACTGGAAAAAATGAATTTTTGGTCACAAGTAGCCTGGACATTGACTGAAGCAAATCCTTTTCGATTAATATATTCATCACCGAAAGCACCGGCTAGTTTGTCTATGCGGACATGTGTACAGTCAATAGCAGCAATAATTGAGGGTATGATTCCTTTATTTTGCCACGATTCCTTTGTAATTAGTACTTCCGCTTGTGTGATAGGAAATTTAATCCAGTCTTTTTTAAAGCATCGCTTCAATAACTTTACACACACGCGACACCGTACTTTGATGAATTTCAATGTCCTCTCCAACTCCACTTTGAAAGCCCGGATCTGCCATATAACGAAGAAATGTTTGCAATTGTTGCCCTGGAGAAATCATTCCACCTCTTCATTCTATATTATGACCAAAAAAGTAGTTAGATAACCAATGTACCCTCTCTTCAGAAAAACGATATAGTGTAAGACAACTTTTCGGTTCAATATTACGTCTTAATTTAAATTGACGGGGAACTCGTAAATCAAACATTTCAGCCATATTTAAACTGTAAAATACAATGTTAAAGAAACAACTTTTAATGCTCCAATTATTTACACCTTTTACTACAAAGAAAAAGCTTTTCTTTCGGTTTTTGCATAAGTATGTATTGAAGCAATTGCAATTTTATGACACCTTTTGCTTTTTCTTTTGCTAATGGTTGTTAGATAAAGCAAAAGCAAAAGCTGAGAACAATTATTATGCATATCAAATAGACTAAAAGCCTGAAATTATGAAGAAAAAGCAATTGCTACTTTTTATGCATACTGCCAAATATACATTAAAAGTATAATATATTTGTTAAACAAACACGAAGAAACATTAAATTATAAAATAAACAAAAAATACTAGATATATAAAAGTTATCAACAGTAATTATAAAGTAATATGACCACAACTAAACAATAAATAAACCTACTTCTCCTTCTTGGATCTCTAGGATTGTAGTTTTCATTTCCTAAATTAAAATATAATGTTTAAAATTTCTTGTTCAATCAGGCAAATGTTCATATTCACATGTAAATAATGTTTAACATTAAACCAGACCGAAAGTTTTAAAAAGTAATTAATTTGACAATTGGTGGGGTAGATTTACACCCTCAAAATTATACACCTAGATAAAATATAATTTGTATCATATTTTATTTATAAAACGAAAATAATAAATTTCAAAATTATTATCCTTTAGTGGATATTTCATCGTTTTATATTCATCTAGTTCTAAAGTGTCATTAGCTTAGGTGTATGTCAATTTGGACCCAATATTGCTGTCATCTTTTTCTATAAACCAAAAAAGAACGCTGTGTGGTTTTTCTTATATTTATAAATTATAATGGTTTAGTGATATTTCATTTATCATAGGCTAAAATGTCTTATTTGACACACAAACAATAAAAAAACATGAAAAATACTTAGTTTATTGTTTGCGTTGTATAATTAATGAAAACAATAGACAATTTTTTATAATTAAAAAATATTTGAAATATTTTCATCTAATATTTAAAATTATAATTGATAGCTACCTCTATTTATAGTGTTTTAGATTTGTTAATTTGAGACTATTTCTGTAATTATCAATTGCATAAATTATGTATTAAAATATTTAAAACATTGTTATGGTTCTAAGAAATATACTAAATAAAATATTTTGAACATTATGTGTATTAGTTAAACATAATGCATAATTTTCTTAAACCTATATATTATTAAATCGGCTGTTAATTTATTACAAGTGTATGAATACTTTATAATTATGGTAAAATTGTTTATTAAAAACAGTTGAACACTATTACGAAAGATAAACCAACTTGATGTAAGTTTTCTCAGTTGTTTCGGTTTTTTTAATGTACGATTAAAGCGTGACGTGCATTAATTTATCCAACTTTTGTTATTATAAATAGTTATATTTTTGACAAAATTAGATTACTTTGAACTTAAATAAAATAAATCTATACATTTTTATAATCATACAATCAAATATCTATTAGAAACTGTGAGTGCCAATAAATAAAACAGCTACTTTCTAAACAAATATAACATTACTAGTTAGTATTTTGACTCTACTAACCAGCAATATGCCGTCAGTTACAATAAATTGACCTAATGAGGTTTGTTATTTAATTCTAAATTCTCGAAGAGTTACTATTAGTTAGTTAAGAGTTTAATAGAGTAAAGTAGGTCAAAACAAGTAACTAAGCGCTACTAACAAAATTTAGTTCTCTATTTCCCGAACATTATTTGTTTTCTGCTAATAACAGTCTAAATAATAAGCAATTCGCAGACCCTTCTGTAACTTTCCTAGGATATTCTTAAAGTATACTCTGGCGGATT
This sequence comes from Invenusta paracnida, assembly GCA_036023295.1. Classification (NCBI taxonomy): domain Eukaryota; kingdom Metazoa; phylum Platyhelminthes; order Proseriata; family Coelogynoporidae; genus Invenusta; species Invenusta paracnida. Next base: position 3,548 of record JAYRBW010060874.1, on the reverse strand, counting down.
TGTAGTCTATTAAATACTAATTCAATCAAATTACATCTAATATTATGCGTCCTCTTGTATTTGACATCTAGATAAAACATTTGAATTTTTTATTATTTTGAATTTTACCAAATAATAATTTCAAAGGCAGCGCAATTTTCATATTTAATGTCAAACCCACTTATCTACTCTAAATGACCTTCGATTTTAATAGCTGTAATTATTTCTTAAGTCATACCTATATATACAGCATTAATTAGATATAAGGATCTAGTAAATTAGTCCCATCCGATCTCCTTGCATGGATCACTTTTTATATTCAATATTGTATTGTTCTACATACGTAGAGTTTAGCTAATCAACTCAACAAGACTGAATTTCCTTTCTTGCGCCGATTTTTAATTGTATTATATGTTTTATTGAGTTATAAACAATTGCATTATTTCAATATTACAATTATGCTCAACTTAGCCAACTATCTTTTCTAACTAAATAAAATCCACCAATCCTATTCGCTAAAACAATCAGCTGATACGTTTTACCGTTACCATAATATTTTAACTAACTAGATGCACTCCACGTCCAAGAAAAAATAGTAAAATAACCTATAGATTGAAAACGTACAGTATGAGTATATGTCTTTAAAAACCGAAAGAATAAAATTCCATCAAAGCATCTAAAATTGAAAGTGCAATTTAAGTTTGTTTATTTTTATTGTCATTGAGAAATTATTATATGAAAATATAATGGCTAATTAATTTTAAAAGTTTTTACTCTCTCAAAAGGTAGCCAAAAAGCACTTACACCACTTTGAACTTGTAGCGGCGATGCAGTAGAGACAAGCTAAGTTTTTTTTCGTGACGTACTTAAATAATTTATACCAATTTTAATGAATTATTATTATTTTGCATTAATAGAGTTCAATACATATACCATTTCAGTTCTATACATGACGTAATGTATAAGTAGAAATCCCATTAGTTTTTATAGATCCCATCTAATTTTAATAGACACAATAGATTTATAATTCTATTAGTAAAAATCTTGCAATATATGCATGATGCGAGCTATTACTGATACTAACTTTTGTTAGAGCGAATATATCTTAATGTGTTTCAATTATCTGTTTTGCAACCTATGTAAAATTGCTTCTATTCCATAAAAAAGTCAAAAGCCTCATTGTATAATTAATTTAAATATAAAAATTGTTTAGTATTACTTAGATAGTAGCGTGATTTACTTTCATGACGTGCTGGAATTTATGTGTTTTTACGTATTATAATTCCCTATTTACCGTATGCACATATCTATTTTCGTATATTTTTCTAATATATTTAACGATCATAACACTCTAAATTAAAATATTTGATAAGGAATTGTTTTGTAAACCTTAAATAAACTAAATTAACTTTAAATTGAGAACAATTATTATATGTAAGATCTATAACTAATACGAATACTTTCAATTTAATAAAACCAATGACATGGCAATAATTCCCTAAAGCTTTAAAATATTGAAAAATTACACTTAAATTGGAATGCCCAAATTAACATTTATATAGAATAAACTTACCAATAACTGCTATCTTTGGCTTAGACTCTCGTTCAAGCTCTTTATTCTTTATAACTGTCTTGAAAGACTGTACTGGATCCCAAAATCCACCTCTGGTTAGGCATTTCTTACTTAATTCAGGTGGCCATCTTTTTGAACGTTTCAATTTCCTTAGAGACAAGAGTTCTTCCTGCAAAAAATGTGAAAAAGGATTTAATGATAAATAATTTACATGGATTGAAGATTTCATAATGTCAATCTGTCTAAAAATATGCTTAATGAAAAAAATATTTCAAATGACAATTTAGTTTACAACATCTACATAACAAAAAGATTGCAATAAATTATGATATCACAATTTAAGGACTAAATATGTATTGAAGTTTACCTTGTCATATTGTATAATCTTCTTTCTGGTTGAGCCTTCTATGTGACCATCCATCTGCTAAAAGAATGGTACACGAATTAATTACTAACACCATAGCAACTACTAATTCTAATAAATAATAGCAATGAAAAAGTACAAACCAATTTATAATAATTATATTAGATATACATATATACACCCCCGCCAGAAAGTAACGCCGCACCCTACAATTTTTATATTTCTGGGTTTTTTACGGAATTTTCTGCTAAATATAACAACTGTAGGATATTTAATTTAATGTATGATGTTTTTTGCAATACTTTAGAACATTTTACTGATCAATCGATATGTGGTGGCCCTGAAGAGGGCCGTTGTCGCATTCTCAATGAGGAAAAGGGGTTTTGGGCATTAATAGTGGGTTGGACCACCACCGGCTCGGATGACTTCTGCAACTTGCCTTGGCATAGAAGAGATCAAATTTGCGATGGTTTCGGCTGGGATGCTTTGCCACACATCTTGAACAGCAGCCCAGAGTTCATCAAAACCATGGATTTCCCTCTTATCGACCTCTCTTTGAAGGGGGGACCAGAGGTTCTCAATGGGATTGAGGTCTGGTGATTGGGCTGGCCAAAGGAGCACCTCAATACCATTTTCTTGGAAGAATCGACGTGCCACATCTGCTGTATGGAAGGGGGCATTGTCTTGCTGGAAAGTAATGCCACATTGAAGGAGATTCAATTGCAAAACATGCTCACAAAGGATCCCAACATAGCATTCACCATTGAGACTTTGCCTCATGCAATGGAGTGGGCAGTCACCACAACCATAAAAACCTCCCCAGACTTGGAGTTTCCCACTGGATGAGTGGACAGTTGGTCTGATATGCCACTGCTGCATAGCAGTTCCTCCTCTTCTTCTCACATACTGTCTTTTACGACCTTGGACAAGATGGACTGGGCTTTCATCAGTGTATAGAAAGTTGCTCCATTGGTCAACAGTCCAATTTCGTCTCCAGGTGCTTCCCTTTTGGATTTTGAGCATGATTACGTAAATGCTCTTATACCTGCTGACCCCCAAGCACCTCTTGGACAACCAGTGACATATATTCCATACACCCTTGCCCCAACTGCAGATAACGTACATCCCACAAGTGCTGTAAGCATTGTTATGACCGAAATCATTCTGACAAGCATGTGCACACAATTTGCCTTGGATGCCACAGACAACCAGGCCTTAACCTTAATGTTGGTGTGAGCACCACTCATGAATGGTTGCCACTGTTGACTCTCTTATTCATATATGCCTTCTTGAATGTATATGTATATATTTACATGTTTTGATTAGGTATATTTTGCTTATTTTTACATAATAAATAATATACATTTTTATCTATTTCATCCTAATTTTTGCCTATATTTATTATATGCATTATTATATGCAGTATTAAAAGAATTCAATATTGTAGTTTCATTTTACATAAACATTATACCACATATTTATATATATATATTTAGTAATTAGTGAAGTGTGTATATAACATAAGCATATTGTTTTGACTATACATTTTTTGTAATAACAGGGTTCCCGCGCTTTTTGAGCAATGGTTTTCAAGGACTTTTCAAGGATTTTCAAGGTCCAAAAGACAAAAAA
>JAYRBW010060873.1:0-10582 GCA_036023295.1 Invenusta paracnida | reverse complement strand
CTAAAACTATCAGAATTTCGACACTACGCAGCGATCACTCTCTTATCACCTTTTCACTCAGCTTCAAATGACCTTTGGAAAAAAAAACACATTGACTGTCTCTTTTATTTTCATTTCACTCAAACACGTTTCGAAAAGAAGTATTGGAACAGCAAAATTCCTAGAAATCGCTAAACAAAAAACTGTCATATATCTCCCACGACGCAAACCTCGCAGAATTGAAAGCATCTGGACTAACGATTCCCAAATCTGCCAACTACGAAATACTCTTAGGAATATTTGCAACCGCCTCGAACATGACAGTGAAAACGTAAAACAAACTTCGCTCAGTCTAGAAACCGCTCACAAACTCGCAGTAGAAAAACATATATGCGATGTCTCAACTCGTCTTGACAATGCACACAACGCAGGCAGATTTAAATTAGCATTGGATATCATCAACGACGTTTCAGAATGCAATGAATGCCCCTGCATTATTGTTGGAACTTCGTCAATAGACGATCGTATCCAGAATATTGAAAATCACTATTACACCCTGCGTAACTGCTCTGCTACAAACCCACAGGCTCTAAATCCACAATATCCAGAACCTCCAGTTCCCATCACTTTTCATTGAGTCGCACCCTTCACCTTCCAAGAACTTTACCGAGCAGTGTCGACCACCCGGCGGGATGTGTTGTTAATAAGTAGATACTCTGGCCCCATTCCTCTTCGTCGTCATTCTTGATGCCATTCTCAGAGATGCCCAGTTGGAAGGATACACTGTACGACGTGAAGAAGCTAACGATATTGTACTGTTCACACATTGCCTTCGCCAGTGACATCGATCTACTGAATGAGAATGCCAAAAACTCGAAAGCTACTGTAAACCGACTGTATACTTCAACTAACAAAGTGGGTCCGTAAATCAGTGTTCTCAAAATTATAGTCCTGCATATCGGCATCAAAAGCCCCACTGCCATAACTCTGCCCTCAGGTGATTTACTAGAAGAAGTGAATGACTTCACATATCTCAGATGGAAATAGTCAAACAGGACAGTGTGATACATGCACGAGAGACGTCAGCTTGGATAGCGGCCAACAAGCTCTCTCGCCTATTTCAGTTCCCTTCAAACAAGACTTCCAAATTTAAAGTTTTCAAATCGGCAGTAGAAGTGGTGCTGCTCTATGGTCTCGAGACAATAGCACTCACTCCAACCCACATTATATGACTTAACCAAAAACATCCAGCGCTAGCACGAGTAACCCTTAAATTCTACTATCCTAAAATAATTACAAACAAACAACTCGCCCAAACCAGATTGGAGAATCCTACCACCCTTCTGTCTAGACGGAGAGACAGACTCAAGCCTGTTCGCTCAAAATTTGATTCTCGCCATCGCTCTGAAATATGCCCCAAGTGAGCTCACACAGACGTGGAATGTTTTAATTCTGTTCCCTCAAAGAAGATTTTGAAAATGCACAGATCTGAACCACGAACTAATCTTATTTTACTTCATTCACATATCCACTTAATTGTGCTTTATTTGCCTCTTTTATTATCAAACTAAAGCATTCTGAGGACGATGATGATACATGACTAAACAGTGATTATATTATTATTTCCTTCCAACCAAACATTTACATGGTACGTCGCTATATTCCTTTGGATCTCGATCTACATTTATGCTGAATTTTAATAAATCCATTGTACTAAATATTTGCTTCAGAAGAAATCAACGCTATATATAATTGTTTAAATGAAAGGTTGGTCTCAGCTTAAATTCGTTTCTATAAACAAAAACTTGTGAAATGTAAATATAATATTACATAATTTAACATAATTTCGGTCAGGTCCTCTTTTATAACTCCACCCCAAAGCGTGTACTTAAAAGAGAAACTGCATGAAATCACTCTCCATAGATAGTGAGAGACTCCTACACTATGAGAACTACTGTCATACTTGTCTTCCTGTTTATTAAAGCAGCCGCCACTGGAAATGTATATTTATTATTGAACACAATATTGATCCTCCTTAATAAAATGTTTCACGCCGATTAAAGCATTAAGTAATGTTTATACTGCGACTAATTGAATGCAAGTAAGGTACATATTAATAAACTGAGTTATTTAAATGGTGTCAACCGAGGTGACAGTGGGTTATAAGTATTACCTAAATACTGAATATTTTATTTTCATTATTATGAAAGGTTAAGATTATTCTATATGCAGTCGTTAAATACAATCAAAATTTGCGTATCCCTATTAGTTAGACAAATTATGCATTAGTATTGAATTTAAATTTAAATTTTAAACAAATAATCAGATAAAAAGTAATACGGTTGTTGCTCATAAATTAACACATTTATATATATTAAGTTGAATGTAATTTGGTTATCTTATAGATGATACAGAAACATGATTTCATATTATTGTTCAACTAAAATTTGTTGTATTTGTATATATATACTTTGCAAACATATTCTTTTAAATGCTTAAAATATTTTAATAAGAATATAACATTTTCATTTGCAAACATCTTCTAAAATTTTGGTAACTCCTTTTACATCAAATCTTTTCATATATACCTTATAATATACAATTAGACATGGCGATTGATCAAAACGTATCCACATGGATAGGTGTCCCTCCCTCCCTTCCTCAAGAGAGTGGATTAATGAAGGACCCTCTTCCAGTAGGACCTACATAACTTAACACTTAGGGTTGAGTTATACAAGAGTAGCCGGGCGTGTTTGGGCTACATATTTATCAACTTTGAGTTATTAAAAAGCGGTCAATAAAGGGAAAAGTGGATTGGAAGTTTTTACTTTATACTAATAATATATTTATTATATAAATTAAATTATTGTATTATTATTATGATATGGGAATTTTAAAAGTAGTTATTCAAAAATAAGAATAGAAACAGACATCGTATCAAATGATTCAATATTTTTTCCTGTTTTTGCTTTTTATAGTAATATCTATAATCTATTTTTGTGCATTTACTAATGTGGTATGTCACTGTCAAAATTAGTCGTCTTCTCTCTTGTGCTCTGTTTTAAACACGATTGTCTATAGAGTATGTTCTACATGCAATTATAGGGTAACTACCAGTGATGGTAGAACTGGTTTACTTCACTGTAATTTTTTGTGTGGTTTTTCTTTTATGTGACATGATAGTCAATGTATTATTTTCTTATATTTAGAAAATATATATATAATAATTAAACTCATAATTATGTGCTCTTCTGAAACAGTTATATCTAATACTTGCGAGAAAAGTTATGTTCATAAAATCATGTGTTATTTTATTGACAAATTATCAAGACTGGTAAATAATTTATACCACTCTATAAACTAATTTATAATACCATATTAATGATATAATATGTTGTCTTAATGCAATTATACATTGCTTAAAGTGTTCAGCCTATCACATACCTATCTTAATTATTGCGCATAATGCATTCAGCTAATTATACAAGTAATATAATTGCGCGGAGCTCATGTTGTATAATTTTATAATAGGTATGTTTGTGCACTCATTGTTAGCTAGAAAATTTCGTCGACACGCTAAATCTGTTTATCTACAATAGTCGCGCTGTGCACAAACTGTCTAACTGCATTTCAGCTAAATGTTCAGAATATAGAAAAAAATGATTTCATTAAACCATCAATAAAGTACCGTGGTTTTATTAAACTATATTGAAGCTAAAATATAATAGTAAGTCATTCACCTTTTTTAAATGAGACATAATAAGTCATTAATGAAGACATTTATAATTTAATCAGTAAGACAACTTTCACCTTTACAAAATCGCCATGCTAAATCTGTCTATCTATATCTGTGCAATTTAAGTGCAGGAAATATTGATCGTATATTTACGATTTAATTTCTATAATTATGTAGAAAAACATTTTTTAAATCTATTTAACTATTCCCCATAATGCTAAAGCCGGCGCACGCCCCCAAAGTAAGCTAAGAAAGTTTTTTCAGCTCATTTCTAAAATATCAGCCTATAATAGAATGTTTGGGTGACAAAACTATGCGCTTTACGCTGTTGATAAGTTCAAAAACCATCAGAAACGTCGATTATGTTTACATGTTATTTTTATCTAACCTCTCAATAATAAAACACAGCAATATACCAAAATACGATAGCATTAGATCTCTTTAAACCACAGAGGATGACGTTTCCCATCTCTATGTTGTAAAGAACCATACTTTGAAATGCTTGATTTAGAGAAAAATGTTATAATTGTTATGACTATTAGGAATTAATAATTCTATCTATAAATAAAATTTGAGTAATACAATGCATAAACAGATTGCCTGTAAAGATTTAATTATTTTTGGGCATATAATATATTATACAGTATGTATAAATTCGTTATTAATTTGAAGTCTACGACCAGTGCATAATTATTAAAGAAGGGCATTCACTAAATTATACACTTTTGTGGTTCTTTGTTAAGTCACACTTACACGAGCAATAAAGTTGGGCAATAAATGTGCCCATGTAAGCACTTTGGCGAAGTTTTTGGGTCATTTTTTTATTTCCGACAAATAGTCATGAACTTGATTTTTTGCAAATGTCTACGATAAGCGTTTCTGATTATCTAATTAGTCGCTAATTATTATTTGTAAGATTACTTTAACAAATGGTGATACATTTTAAATATTTGTTTACTATATATTGTGTTTTAAATTATATTGCTTTCAATGGTATGCATACAGTACCGTTAATATAATAAACTTATAGCATAAAACAGAAAAATTTAATTTAATTGTGACTTAACAATAATATCTGCAATTCATGCACTCAAAGTTGGATCAAGTGGCCCAGATCAAGAAGAACAAGCAATTGTGAAGTACGCCCACAACGGATATAGTTTGATATATTTTTCTAAATAAGTAGTTATTCATATTCATCGACTTATTGATAAATATGTGTCGTAGTATGATTTTTACGTTATATGTTATTAAAATATTTATTTTAAGAATGCAGGGTATCTAAATATTTATTAATGTCCTATATATACATATATATATATACCAGTATATGTGTAATTTGAGACGCTCGTGATTAATATATATAATACTTCATAATAAATATACCTTATAAAATGTCATAATATATAATATACCTACAAAGCAGCATATATAGCATTTACAATAGAAAAAAGCACAAGAGAATTCGGATACTTGGGTGAATTGCACCGTTGTTGTAAAATGTTACGGATGCGACATGTCGCATCCGTAACATTCATGAATATAATAATAAATCATTGGATATACAACATGTATATGTTCTACACTTGATTCAAGTAATTTCCCAGCTATAATACATGTAACCTTACAGTTATTTTCTAACATAAATTGTAACATGAGATGTTACGGATGCGACAAAAATGATAAAATGTTGCATCCATAACACCTTCAATATCAACAACAAGGAGTGAAAACATTTTATAAATCAACTTTATTTTTATTGTATAACCTTTATAACAAATTAAACTTCAATTATACAAATTAATTTATCAAAAGCTTTGTTAAATTTAAAAAATATTTGGTTATTGGTTAAAAATATAATAATATTGATATTAAAATTTGTTGTTATGTTGGCTTTGTATTATTAAAATTAATCATATATAATAATGCAAATATATAATTCAATAATACAATTTTTTCTATGCAATACATTGTAATAATTAAAATAGTAAAAAGTGTAAAATGGTTATTTACAATATAAAAATTCGTACAAATGGTGGTTAACAAATTGGAATGTTTTAGAAGAGGAATAGTGAATTTAGTCATTATCAAGTAACTTTCTTATCTGGCTTATCTGGTTTCATGAGCTTATTCAAAATAACAACAGTTTTTATTTACTGATGCTTGATTGAGCTGAAAATAAAGAAATTTGTTTGTTTGTTGGAAATTGTTGTTGTTTTATGTTGTTTTGGAAGTGCATTAAAACTTCCAGTTCATCCTTCTAATCATTGGAATGTTGGTTGATCACAATTTCATTAGCTACATGAGCTAAATTGAAGAATATAATAGTTAAGAAAATAATAATTTTAAAATACATAAGGAAATAATAGTCTTAAAATATAATATAAAATACTACAAAATATAAAATAATTATTGCATTAAAAGGATACTGCCAGGTCTTAAGATTTTGTGAGTTACAGGAGATTGATCAATATTTTCTGAAGCAGCATTGGCTAGATGCAAAATAATTAGATAAGGAAATGAAACTCAACAATTAAAAAACAAAATTCCAATACACTATCCAAATATATTTCCAAACATAATTGCATTAAAAGGATACCTTCTGGTTCTGAGACTTGATTTTTCACCAGAGATTGGTCGATATCACTTGAAGGTCCAGTTTCAGTAGCTATATTGACCAGATTTTTAAAAAATGAATCAAGGAAAAAATTGCTAAAGAATCAAAATAAAACAAATTATACAGCAAAATATACAATAATAATAAATTCCATTAAAAGGATACATTCTACTATAACCTCTTTTTCTAAACTGTGATGATTAAATCTTACAGTTCGGTATGTTCTGTCAGATGTGTCTCTTACACTGAAAATATTGTTTTCAACAAGAACATCATGTATTTTCATCGTGCCTTTGAGGAAATTTAATGATGGGAGACTTTTTTGAATGGCTTCTACATCTGTTTTACTAAAACATCTCAGAGTTACAGAAGTCTTGGATGGCAGATGTTTCATTATGTCATCAACTGTATAAATAGCATCATCAACATTGTATGAAATAATGTCATGAATTGATCGCTTTATAGCAGCACCAACGCCATCTGCGACTCCTTTACCATGCCCACTCTCAAGATATATCCATCTGATACTAATGTGATTATCTGAGGAAAATTTGTTCACAAGATAGAAAATATCTTTATTTCTGTATTGTGATGTGGGTGAATCGCTTACTATTACAATGGATTTTTTCCCTTTCAACACAACATTGTCTAAAACTGGTTTTAAACTTGCCCAAACAGCTGAGGCTTTATGATCTGTGCAATCACTTAGGCAAGCAATTGATTCACATTTCTCTTGGGACCAGCTATACATTGCATGGATGGACACCTGTTGTTCATGGTAGTATGCTGACTTTTCTTCTTGGGCTTGTCGTAACTTGACATTCTCTGACCAATCAATTTGAAGTACACAAATATTGCTATCAACTTCAGCTGACTTTCTTGCTTTTTGAAAGGCAGAATATTGTTGGTGAGCTGTTTCAAGGTGTTGAGCCATATTATTAGCTTCCATTTTCAATGTATCTGCAACTTTTCCAACAGGAGAAGTGAGAACAAGTTTACGAGAAATTTTTGTGCCTTTGACAGAATCCTTATTTGGTACTTTACGCCATTCTAAATATTGGATATCTGTCTGATTATCTGAAATTGTTTCAAGGTCAAAAATCAATTTCTCTAATTTGGCTGGCTCACTAACCATGTCTTCCATGTCTCCAGGTAATAAATAACCCAATTTAGCTAGTTTATCATGCTTTAAAGTAGGATTTAGACACTGCATGTGCCCCAATCAGCTGCTTTTGGTTTTTTTATATGGGCAGGTATTGATCTAGTAAATGTTGTGTAGTCACACATTTCAAATTCAGTAATGAATTTCTTATGGAGCATTTTCAAACTTTGAGTTCGATACCTTAACTGCCTTTTCCCCACTGACTGAGATGAACATTTTTTTATGTCTGGACACAATCTGGACACATCATCTCTTTCAAAGAAATCAGCAATAGTTTTGTCCCTAATTAAAGATGAGGTTGGAGTTCTAGAACTACTTTGGCTTGAATTTGGCAGATTAATTCCAATCTGTCGGAAGGCATTATTTAATCCAGGAGTTTTGAGTAATTCTTCAGCTATACGATCTTTGACAACATTTTTTGTTTTAGGAGTTAAAGTTTGCCATAGTACTGTGGTTGTTAGAGATTAGGATGTTGACTCGTTACTTTCATTTAGCTTTTGTTTCTTTGGTTGACTTGAACTTTGATTGTTATCAGGTTTTAATTTTGTTGATAGACTTTTTTTGCAAACTTGCAGTTCATTTTTCAGTTGTTCGATTCTAGACTTTAATGCATGTGTGTTTCTTCTTCTGGCTTTCATTCCTTCCTCTTTCTGGTGGTTAGTTGATTTTTTTTTCTTTTTGTCTATAAATTGGTTGTCTCTTATTATTCTTCAATTTGATAGCATTATCTAGCGTTATCTTTTTCTTTCGATTTTCCTTCAATTTTAAGCGATTAGCCTGATTACGCAACCGGTCCTCATCTTTTATCTTTTATCTTTTGATACTTATCTACATCAGCTTTTAATCTTTGACGTCAAGCCCTCACCCTATCTGTGCTATTACTTTTTGGCATCTTACTAGTGATCAAACAGTATATACTTATGTTCCAAATGGTATAAATTCAACTTGTTGATTAATATTATAATTGCAATAGTTGTATAAATGTTTATTAATTAGAAATACATATTGTAGAAAAAATTACCAAAAAAATCGTAATTTTTAAAATTCGCAATGTTATTTTTTATTTAAAATAGAATAGTAAAACAAAAATTAGTGACACCCAATTTAGTAAAGCTAAATCATCAAAATATTTTTGTTAAATTATTTTACTTGGAATAGAATTATATAATTTTTTTATTAAACAATATTTTTTTAAATCATTTATACAAGTCATTTGAATGTATATCTATATTAGTTCTTTAAATTTATAAAAAATAGTTAACTAATAAGTAGTTATAAGATTTGATAGCTAAATTAAAATATACACTATTTCCAAAAAATATGAAATTTTAGTTTATATCAATATTTCAACAAAATAATAATTGGTATTTAATGGTTACAATATTCAAAATAATACTACATAACATATAATATTTTAATTTTAAGTAATTTATAACACATACATACAATATAAACAACACATTTATCTTCAATATAATATTATTAGGGCTAAATAGATATATGTGTTTTGAATGCAACAAGCTGTCGCATCCGTAACACCTATAAAATCAATTCATACTGGCAATTTATGCCCACTTTGAAAAGCTAATAATTATTAAAGTTCAAGTGCATTGCATATTATGTTATATATGAAAATATAATTTCTTAATCATTTTTCATTTATTTATGACATACATGTTACGGATGTAATGGACAGCATGTTGATTTTTAATTTGTAAGATTTAAATATTATTACTGACTAAATGCATAATTAAACTTTCAAAACATATATTAATATTACTTACCTGCATATCCACTTCTATTAAACATTCAGCTATTTGAATTTAAATATATATCATAATATTTAATAGATATGTTACGGATGTAACTTGTAGCATGTTGAAAAGACACATGATATAATAAATGTTATATTTCATTAAAAAATTATTTCTAAATAATTAAAACATAATATTACATAACTAAACATATTAATATACATATAAAACATTTCAATTAGTTTTATTGATTATTAATTCTGCATTAAAAATTAAAGTTTGCATTTTTTGTCCCCTATATATTGTTTCGGATGCGACATTTTTAAAAATAAAAGGCTTATATTATAACAAAATACCATAATAATTGAATATCATACCATTTTATAGCTGGGAAATGTTGATAGCAATAATATTATATAATAAATATGAACTGATTATCCAACATTTGTCTTTTATACTAATGTTACGGATGCGACATGTCACATCTGTAACATTGTACAACAACGGTGCAATTCACCCATATAGCTTTAACAAGAATGACGTAACTTTCAGTTGCAGTTTGATTTATTTATTTTTAATTTTCTTTGTTATCACTTCTTTAAAGTGTTTTTCTTTATCACTCATAATCTAATGTCAGATGAGTGTGGTTTTGGAGTAGTGTAATATGCCTATCGGCAGCCAAATATATGTCATAAAATATTTAATATATTACTTATAATATTCGTGAGATACTTTTTGACAAACTTTCTTTATCATTTCTTTTTGGTCTACCCTCATACAAAAAGACATTTGACAAGATAATATACTTACACTAAATCAAAACTATCTTGCTATATTATAATTACTATAGTCTCGACAATTCAGTATCTTTCCATGTTATTTTGTATATATTTTAATATTGTTTTTGTTTTTAAAGTATTTGTGTGTAACATAACTATAAGATTTAGTTAATTTTTAAATTTCTTTCTCTGCTATATTGAAATGTGGACCTACCAACACTTGTAAATTTAATCGTTGAAAATACAATTATTGTTGTTATAAATTTTAGTTTCTGGTTAAAGGATTTAAAGTGTTCCCATTCCAATCTCTGTGCTTGTCTCATTACCAGTGTGAGTTTGGAATGATTGCATTTCAATTGCTTCTGTTTGACATTAGAATAAATATGTAATTATTTAAATTCTGTATAAATATTTGGTACCGCCATCTTCATAATTATTTTAAAATGTTAATTAATCATTAGTAAAAACGTTAAAAATATATATTATATTAAATTATATTGAAGGGTAATGGTGAGAATTCCGGGCATATAACGGGTTAATTAGAAAAATTTATTA
>JAYRBW010060872.1:0-10582 GCA_036023295.1 Invenusta paracnida | reverse complement strand
TATTCAATTTAAACTAGCTTATTGTAGTTGCTGGCTTATTCAGTCACGTGATTGTGCGCAACTTCATGATTGGATCTGTTACTCCTTCAACGAAGTGCACTTTATGCTGGCTTGCTATTTCGCTTCTTTCACTCTTATTTATATGGGCCCTAACACAGAAGGATCGTGCACGTTTTTTTAGTTTTATCACACGCGTAGTTGTCTCACGGTTTCAGTTCAGTGACGATATGTGTCAAACCAATTTCGGCGCTACATAGGAAATTGAACAAAATAGCAGGATAACATTTTATTTATTAAGTATTAATTCATTTTAAACTAAATTTGTGTTGCTGAAATGGCGCTAACGTTTATGTATATATATAAATTTGACCTCAACCACGTTTTTGAACAGTACATATTTTGATTGAAGATAAAAGCGTTTTTTTACTATATCTGTATGCGTATACTTTCAACACATTTTTGTGATCTTTGATGTTTTTAAGAACTGTAAAACATTATATGTTAATGTTTAGTTATCACCATATTTACAGTTTTACTAATACATGTTTTTAATTCGTTTAGTAATTTTTCTTTCAAACTAAATAGCAAACTGTCAGTAATGAAACATAAGCAGTTAAATTATAACTACCATCTACTATATGTAATATATATGTATATATATAGTTTAATTTCTACAATATATATTTACAAAATAATCATTCATATATTTCGTTCAGCTAAATTATAATACAGTAAATGTATTTAATAAGTTACTATAAACAATAAGAGAAAAATAGTTATCCTATGAATAACCACAACATCACGTCGCGTACAGAAATATCAGATGCTTTTCGCTCTTTAAGAAGTTCATCAGCGACATGCAGATTAATTATCAAAACGGGGTACTTAAATGTTGAAATTGAAGTAAATAAAACATAAATTGTAAAAATACAAAGCAAAATACGTCTAAATAGTAAGAAGTTATAATTTTATATTAAATTGAAGGGTAATAATTTTCTAACAGCTGTTGCACACTACTTATATAAATGGCAGTCGTAGTAAAATATATAAATAATACTCACAGTCACATGATTAAAAAAATAACAACTTAGAAACTGAAAATTATTTGTCTCAACTGAGAATTGAACCCAAGTATTCAACTTGCCGGTCATATATGCTAACCACTACATTATTGAAAACTCTCACTAATAGGGGCGACAAATGCTTGGAATATATTTATAAATAAACAAAGGTTAACCAGCAACCGCAAACCATTAATTTCGACAAAGATGTTGGATACAACACAACTTATAATAATGATTTAATTAAATGTTTCTAGTTGATGAATTGAGTAACCATTTTTCCAAGCAAGTGATAACTTATATTAATAAAATAAACGGCAGTAGTCGAAGATATTAATAATACTCTCAGCTATATAGGATATCTAAAAATAACATCTTAGAAATTGTCGTGAAAATTATACGAATATCAACCAGCGCAATAGTCAAGATTCTCAATGGTGTAGTGGTTAGCTTATCCACCCAGCAAATGGAAGACTTGGTTCTATTTCCAATTAAGACTCGTATAATTTTCGGGACAATTTTAATAGTATAAACAATCTTTAGATAACCTATGTGACTGTGAGTATTATTAATATCTATCATATAGAAATATAAAATAACATAATATGAAACTCGTAATATAGATATATGTAGATAGATAATATAGATAATATAAACATGTAATTAATAAATCAGATATTCCAGCGAAATAATAATAAATTCATTGAAGTATTAAAACAAATTAACCGACTGAACATATATACACATTTTAATCATATATGTATTGCCATCTTTATATTATTAGTATAAAATAGAGAAAAATCATAAAATGTTTAATATTACTGGAATATAGTTCAACTTCTAACCGAAGCCATTTTCAACCAAGACAATATTCGGTCAGAAGCTGAAATACAGTCCAGTGATATTCAACATGTTACGTTTTTTGTCTATGTTATACATCTTTATCTATCGAAACATATCTGCTTATTAAGTTTTTTACGTTTAAACGCATTATTTACGCGCATTGTTAGTATTTGCGCAAACTAAACATCAACTAATTGTTGGCATTAAGTTAAATGATAAACTATCTTTAGATTGGGTGTGGTAGTTTGACTAAACGCGACTATTTCCGAACACATCTTAATAGATGTATTATATTGGTTAATTATTAATTATATATATATATATATCGCTTTTAATTTAAATAACTAATGTATCTCATATTTTAATACCTTACAAGAGAGGCGATTGGAAAATTCATAATTTTTAAAATTTATAAAACGTTCCTAAATAGTGAATTATGCTAACAAAACTTTTTAAATGTAGTCTACAATACATATTTGAACTCTATGTATCGGTATGAATATCAAATAGAAGATACACTTTATGAAATATCAATTTTTAATAGATACGCTACATATTAAAAAAAGTATGTTACAATTTTATATACATACATCTTTGAAAAACTATCGTATCTGTAAATGATAACTAATATAAAACCTCCATAAGCATTATAAACACAATGACTAACTAAGTAATGATTTATTAATGTATACAAAGGTCATTATTTAAATTAATATAACAAAAACGGTACTTCATAAAATAACTGAACACAAGAAAAACTTCTTCTTAAGAAGAGAATCTAACAGTATAACAATAGAAAACTAGTTGATCGACATCAGCTCAGAATCTGAAGCCGATTCTTGCGAGGCAGTCTCGGATGCTTTGAGACCTTTAAAAAATAACTCATATGTTTTAGGAATTAAATTGCATTTGACAGAAGTAAGCAAGTCATCAACTTTGTTTTACTTAATTTTCGGCGCAAATGTATACAAAATTGACAATTTGGTAATATTCACGCCTTTCTGTTTCTGCCGTTTACTGAAATCAATTTCGAGCATGTTTTCGTTATTTTCGAAGCTGAAACTGTATTACAATGACATTTTTCGTATACTCCATTTTGTGCCCTTTCGATATGAGAAATGTGTCACCAACATCATCCTTAATACGATTTGTATTCATCGGATTGTGCAACTTTCTTCCTATCAATAAAGTCGCTATATAGTGAAGTGTATTGACAATATGTGTCTTGATAAATTTCGAATCAATGAAAACCACTCATCATACATACGGAGTATAACAAACTTCATTTTTTGATAATCGTTCAATTTTTGAGTGAACACAGTTACCTTCGTTTTTGAGTGTCCACTTAGTAGGAAAAAATGGTTTATACGTTCAATATTTTTTTAATTTTGTAAAAAATCCACATGTATTCCACATACATTGATATTTTTCTTTTGGCTGTATGTGATATCACTGAAAAAATCACTTCTTTAAAATCAACTGTGTCTGTTTGAAGCAGCCATTTGTAAAGGCAGGTTGAAATTTCACAACAGCTTATTTTGGCAACAACTTCGTGCAACAGAAAATATGTTGTTTAATAATAAAGCGTTAAATTGTAGCAGCTTAATTTTCGAATGTAGTAGAACGAGCTTGCTTTACCGTCAGGATTTTGTAGAACCTTTTGAAGGTCAAAAACGGTAGCTGCAATTTTGCTTGTGTCATTCATTGCACACATTTTTGAAATTTATTTTTGTTGCCTGACAAAAATATTGATATCACCGTGCTGCTTTTTCTTGGCTCGTAGCTTTCATTCATCGGTTTGAAATAACTTTTCATACGTAGTACAAAAGTCACAGATATCTTTTTGAGGTGTGTGAAAACTTAGATTAAGAGTTTGGAACACGTTGTAATACAATGAATACGATGGGACTGTTTTCTTTTTCTCTTTGCACTCTTCTCCGAGAAACTGATGCATCTTCAATATTGATAAATTAGTATCAATAAACATTCGGTTCGTCCAATAATGGCTCTCTTTGGATGGAAATTGCAATATATGCCTTCCGACTTCATTTCTTGCCTCGATATATTCTAGTGATTTTGGTTCTTTCAAATAAGCTCCCCTTTTTCTTCTTCTACTGTTCCGGTGCTAATATTTTCTTGATTTCAACCCTCGAAAGTTATTGTTTTCCACCGTCGTGACAAATGGTTCTGACTTAATTATTCGATCAACAAGATATTGTCTCTGAAGCTGTACACAATTCAAAGCATTGAATTCCTTAAAATATGTTTCTTTAAATCATTTCCAAACGAATTACAGATTTTCTCATTGCTGGAATATTTGCAAATACAGGAATATTTGCTTTTCTATCTCTCTTAGCTGGGTTTAGTATTCTTTTGATTTAAACGTTCCAAAAGTGTTATGATATGTAATTAAACACATTAAGTTTTCATACATCTAGATATCTAGCGATGTTTCAGCAATCCTAAAAATCTCATTACGTTTGTTTAAGTTTTAACATTTTACGAACAGTTCAGATTTTAATTTCACCTAGATTTAAGAAAATTTACTTCAAAGCATTAAGGTTATATCTTATCAAACATTTGATATGTTATTTGTAATAGGCGTAAAATTATACATCGTATCACACTTGTAATGTACTTTTTTTATTTAGATGATAAAGCTAGTGTAATAGGTAGTATATTGAAACATATACGTATTTTTTCATTTGATATATATTGACAAAAGTTATTAGCAATTAATGTCAAATATAAAACTAAGTTATTCAATATAGCTTCTCCAAGTTACTGATATTACCTTATTTGGCGTTTTGAAATTACGTCCTGTTAAGTGAAATTAGAATATCCAATTAAGATACATTTGACCTGTTATCATATTTAAAAATATATATTTCTCATAATTTTTACTAAACGAAAGAGGCGAAAACTCTCCACAAAACCTGTAAGTTTTAATACGTTATTTGCAAGTTTTATTAAATGTGAAGCAGACAACGCGTATCCTTTATCTACATTTTAGAGGTTACTTTTAGTTCTCCGATATAATATGATATACATTATTAATATTGTAATATATGTCTTAATTTTGCATCTATATTTGATTGCAATAAATCATACTTGACCGACTCAAATCCGAATTGTTATGTTTATTTACCCCATGATCAGATTACCACAACACCGAACACTGATGTCAATAATCCATATTAAATAGCTATATGTACATTAAAAGTGATTGTATAGTAACATCACATTTTGTATAAACGCCTATATTTGATTTTGAAAACCTTTTCTGAGAACACCTTTTCATAGAAGGTATATGATACATTTTACGGTTTATTAACAATAAAAATATAAAGTATATGCTATTGTTATGTTGCACGTAGTTTTTTTAATGTTTTCTACACATAGTTAAATTTGCCGTGTTATTTAAAATGAGACTCAAACATCAAACCAACTTTTAGATTTTTAGAGACAGTCTAGTTAAGCATATACTTAGGATAGTCAAACTTTTTTATAAAGGATAAAACATGTTTAAATTCGTGATTAAGATATTGACGACTACTAACGCCAAAAACTCCCAAATATATATTTAGTCACCCTAATTGTTACGTTTATTAACTATGAGTTTGCTTAAAATATATTCAAATATTGATCATGATCATATTACTTTTCTAAATAATAACTAAGCTATTTAGCTAATATTCATTATTCATTATTCACTTTAATTGATTAAATGTTGTTGTATGCTATTTATATATTACTTAAAGTAGTATTGTTATGTTTTATACTAAAGTTATATTACTTAAAACAGAAACTAAACTGTTGAGAAAGTGTATCTAATAAAAATTATTATATTTAAACGTTATAGTCATTAGCATTTATTTTACATGTGTTTATTTATTTATTTACCTGATTTCACACTTCGGCTTATATGATATCATACTAAATTTAGCCATAGACCATATTTTGAATGTGATTTACACTTTGCCGGAAGAAATTTTGCCTGAAAAATACTACTATCACTAAACTAATAGTAAACTTAGTTTAAACCTCACATATTACAGTATTTGGAAAACATTTGTTTATACATATTTGAAGTGAAAATGATTCCATTAGTTATGTTTAAAATAAAATGTTAAGTATTTTAAAATCAAAAACGTATTAGGTAATTTAAGATTTAGAATTGTTGCATATTAAAAGAAAATAATTATAAAGTGTATCAAGCGTTTTAAATATATAATTATAAGTTACTCTTCAAAGCATATTCATAATTTGGAAAATTTGAAATCAGACATGTATTTTTCAAGGCACATATTTGGTTTTAATAATCATAACAATTGTTTTTCAATTAAAAGTAGAGTATAATATAGATAATTTGATTAACTTTATAATGAATATTGTTAAAAATCATAATAAGACTGAATTGTACCTATTGTTTTATAAAAAGTAGATTTTAGGAAAACTCCAAAGTAATGTTCAAAAGTAATTTTTCAAAACCGGTGTTTTTAGAGGACTAAAAAAGTATTGTTTTTATAAATGCAGCATTTTTGTAAAAATTGGAAAGGTAATAATGTTTAAAAAATAGTTGTTTTTAAGAAATAATAAAAGCTTTTTTATGACTGCAGTTTTTTAATGGAAACTGCTAATTTAATGTTTTTACAACATTGGTTTCAAGAAAAAAATGCAGTTTTGAATATTACTTTTACTTTTTTTGTTATAATTCGTTGTTAATAGGTGAAAAACCACTGTTTTTGAGACCTGTAGGTAATTAATATTAGATATTCTCCAATATATTTAAATTTTGCAGGAATGTTTGGTTTTAATTATCAAATTTTACATGATCACATGAGGTGCTTAAAAGTGCTCTTGATTATAAAGCTGCCATATTTCCAGTATTCATAATGTCCTCTTTATATTTTTCTTGATCCAAACCTGTACCTTCTCTTGGAGTGTGCATTTAAAATATTTCCAGAGTAAATATCTTCTCATCTGCATTTTTATGTCACATCTACAGCTTATTCAGCGTAGACAGTATAAAATCATCAATAATATTTACACGTGTATATAAATGATATATGTCCATGCTATATGTCATATATAACTCAAACTTTATTATACTGATGTTATTTATACAAACAATACATAAGTTCTGTACTGGATATAAACGTAGATAATGTATACATGTAAAAACATATTTGTAAAATGTATTTTAAACGTTCATTTTATATTTTGAAAATGGTGCATTTAATATTAAACATTAAACAACTATCACTGTTAAACAAAAGTTATGTTGTTATTGTATCTATTTATAAGTTGAAGAGGATGATGACGTTTAGGTTATTATTTATTTATAAATACTTTGTGTATGTTTCAATGCATGGTCAATGCCTGTTTTAATGTATAATTATTTAAGAAATATTGTTTTTATTAACACGTCTTTCGATAAGTAAATTATTTTGAAAGAGTTATTATTCCATATAATATAACCGATATTAAAAAATATTGCAATACAAATGAGACACATTTGCAAGGAATAACATAACAGATTTTTAAATGTCTAGACTTATTCATCAATATTTCAAAAATGTTTGCCATTGAATATAATAGATAATTGCTGGATTTTGATTTGGTAATGTAGGGTTTGAGTATAAAAAAACAATTTTATTTTATCTTTGTGTATCTTTATGACTATCTATGAAACAGTTTCATTTCTAAGAATATGTATTGTATGTTAAGTAAAACATTTAATTGTATACGCTCATCATATATAAAATCATAATTTAATTCACAATTACTCGTACCATACATATTACTTAGAAATCAACCTCGGCATCTAAAGCACTTGAACAATATAAATAAAAATAGTAGCTGTATAGTTGAGTTAAAATTTGCAATACATACATGTTGTCTATTCATTGACCTACTGATTTCTGTTAAATGAAATAATGTCAGTTTCAAACAGTTTAGGAATTCTGATAAATAACCTATATATTTATGTTTAAAAATCACGCTAATTCATCACAAAAACGAATTATCATGTAAACAAAATATTTCTCAGTGACTATATCAGTGTCAACGTGTCCGGTGTCAAATAAAAAATATATTTGTTATTGTTATTTTGATTAAAGATTATTGTGTGTTGGTTAAGTTTATTCTTTATTTGTTTGGTATTAGCTATAATTATTAGTTTTTTATCAGATTCCTGAAATCAAGTTTCATTTAAATATTGTTTTACTTGGTGACTAATTATTTGTATGCATTAATTATAGGCAAAGGAAAACATTTAAAAACCTTTATATTGCATTGGGGTGATGAAAAACTTTGTAAGTTTGTATACTTTTTACACAGGATGTACAAAAAAAGAATGTATAAATATTTTGATGACACCAAATAGTTTTTGTGTGATGGAAAATTTTATTTTGTATTGAAACTTAGGAATGAAATAATAGGTGTTGTAATTATTACGAAACGAGATTTTATCTTTCTTGAATTATATAAATGTTATTGAAAAACTATTTATATTATCATTTATTTTTTATAGGATAATCATTATTGTTTAATAAGGTTCAAATTTTTTCAATACTTTAATAATTTCCGTCAACTTTTTTGTTGTTTTAAATATATATACATATAATTCCCATTTGTTCTTAAAATTGACTAAATACCCCTATTGTGGCAATTACGAATTTTGATTAATAATTATATTTCAATATTTCAATATTCCAATAACCTCACCAAATAATATATGTTATCAAACTATTTCAAATCTATATCGCACCTATAACTAGTAGCTAATCACTTTAGTTAGGTACTTACACGCTATGCAGTCACCCGCTGATGTTTATTACAATTATTATTACTTTCAGTAGGGTGTTATGAAGACATTTATCAGCTTCATACTAATCAGTGAGACTTTATAATAGTTTTTAGAAACATTAAGAAAGTGAATATTTATAAATTGTAAGTATAGTATATATGCAATAGAGAAAAAGTCTCCAAGTCGCTTAGAACTTTACTGGCAGTACAATTCAACAGACTGTCCACTTAAGTAGTGCTATAAGTTATACACAACATTATATCTAGAATTTAATATAAAATTAGTTAATAATAATAACTATGTAATTTCTTATAGAACAATACTATACCTTAACAAAATGATTCTACTAACTTTATGTTTAATCTACAATGTTAAAATTATATATAAATATATATGAGTCCATATTTTGATAAGCAAAATATTTGTAGTAATATATTATATTATTATTAAAATATGTATTTCCATATTGTAAATCCATATTTAAGATCTTTATGTTGCTAAAAATTGTATATTTTAACGTAAAAAAACTGTCCTATGCTATTATTAAAAAACAATTTTGGATTTCAACATGTCTACAACAAATTTTTCGTAATTTTTTACAAGGGATTGTAATGTAAATTTGTTTGTTTAGATTATAAATGATAACGTTTATTAAATAATATATATATTACGTTTAGATTGACGAAGTTATCTACGATACCTTCAGAATAGAAATCGCAGCGGGGAAAGCCCCAAATTGAAGGCGAGAAGAGGCGCTTGTGAAGAAATATTTCTGTCTTTCAAAACTCTTTAGCTTGAATTTATGCTTTTTTAACTGCGCATTTCCTTATTTATTTAAAGAATATAAGTATTTTGTTGTCGTATTTTGTCTAACAACTTAATAAGTACAGACACTTAAAACTGTTGTGTAGTACTTTATGCTATTGTATATTATTATATTGTATATGTATATTATATCAATGCAAAATTTAATAAAACTTCTAAAAATGAAATGTATTAAAATATTTCATATTTAGTTTAATAATAATAATATAGTTAAACTACTATATAAACTTAATAATAGTTTCTATATAATTGCAAATGAAGTGCTTTTAAAACAATTTTTTTGTTTTTGAACGAAATTTTAATAGAACCAGAATATTTAGGTTTATCAGTTTTTATTGCTACGGTATAATAAAAAGATCGCTAAATCAAATTATTTAAAAATCATATGAATATGTATCCCTTTATATTGAATTAAGTATTGTTTCCATTAATTTTAATTTTTATGGAAAAAAATATTTAAAGTTATTTAAAATGTTTTTTTTTTTCATTATTAGCTTTAACAAAAATATAAAAAAAATATGATATGAAAATTCTCTAATATACAAATATTCTTGATTAAGTGTGCATATTTTAACACATTATTTTGTCATATTAAATTTTTATTCTAATCGATATTTTATACAAGAAGAAATTGTTGATGGCAGTTTTGTTTTATTCCAGTAACATTGCAATTGTGTTCTATATTAGCAAGGTTGTATTAATATCTAAACCTACGGCAGTAGGTTGTTAGCTCATGCAGCTAATGTGAGCAACCTACGTACAGAAGGTATATTAGAATACCACAAGAATGGTCACTTTTTAAACCGCTACCATTTAAAAATTAATTTATATTTTGAAAAGATTTAACTTCTATCATAGAGCACCACCAAAAATGTATCAGTGAGTCAAATTTTAACTTCATAACTATTATAGAACCCAATATATCAAGGTGCAAGAATCGACTTTTTTCATCAGTATTCTTCTTCTTCTTCTTCTTCAGACCCAATAACATACCCTAAACTTTAATCGATTTTGATGAAATTTTCAACATATATTGGAAATG
>JAYRBW010060871.1:0-10583 GCA_036023295.1 Invenusta paracnida | reverse complement strand
GTGGCTCGTCTAGCACTGTCTCGTCCATGATCAAGGGGAACCCGATAACCGCACCACTGGTTAGTGGGCCTTTGAAATTCGAAAAGACTGGAGACTTGAAGAGTATGGTAGCATCTTTGTCCAGCGTAGTAAGATCGACCATCTGAATTGAGTGTTCTCCCATCTTAGCGCAGCGTTTAGGCCCCACTTTAATAGAGGGCATCGCCGTTTGATGATGTGGCTAGATAATAAATTGCGACATCTTGAGAACAGAGAGAGAGGAGTGAGGAGACGATCGTGTAGTAGCGCGAGCAAGAGTAGAATGAGCTATAACAGATGCGTGCGCTTCTTTAATACTCTTTGGGCTTTATCATTGGCTCAAGCCGTACTCGATTCTGATTGGTAGGAAGGGGTGAGAGAAGTGGGGGAGGCGGTTGAGATCAGAATCCTCCTGCCATACTACTGACACTTACACAACGATAGTGAAGCCATTTTTTTATTTTACGGTGTTAACACACTGACACTTCAACGGGTGTGTTAGTTGGAAATTTGACCTCACCCACTGTATTAATCTTCTGGAGTACGATTAGGATCAAGGCATCTAAAGTTTAGTGTAACTAGAGGCGGCTATTGTAATTTTATTAATATGTTTTCCTAAATTTGTCTCTGTAATGTTTAGGTAACAGGGAATATTTATATCATTAATTATATTTATTTGAGTGAGAGTCATGGGTAAAGGTATCTTAACTCTAGGTTTGATTAATGTTAGTTTGTCAGTAATTATTATATAGTTAATATATGTATCTATTTCTTTAACACAATAAATATTCTGTATAAAAAGGTATATGTTTTATAGTTATTATAAGTAATATAATCAGAATGTTCTCAAAAATGTTATTCAACTCTTAGAATATACTTATATGATGAGTTTGTTCTTTTCTTTACTTAAGATTTCATCATAGATACAGTGACGAAACATTTATTTAATATCTAATTATATTTTCACAGTATCATATCGCATATTTACAGAAGAAACCACAATTCTTAATTGTC
Organism: Invenusta paracnida; assembly: GCA_036023295.1. Classification (NCBI taxonomy): domain Eukaryota; kingdom Metazoa; phylum Platyhelminthes; order Proseriata; family Coelogynoporidae; genus Invenusta; species Invenusta paracnida. Next base: position 9,551 of record JAYRBW010060871.1, on the reverse strand, counting down.
TTTACTCCAATTTTATTGATTAGTAGAAGTAAAGTATTAATGACCCTACGACGAAGTTTCCTTCCCTATCAGATGTGTTTAGTATTTTACCCAAACACTGGTTGAACTAATTAGAAGCTAAAAAGTCAATATTATTTTGTCACTTCTGGAAACAGAGTTGCGATTTCGTTGCATTTTCTATTTAATTTGATCATTATTTCCGGGAGTTTAACCACAGCCTTTTTCATCTAATTGCATTTTAGAAAGAAGTGATTTTTTATTACGCATTCTGCTCTCCGCATTCCTTCGCTTTATTTTCAAATATCGATTCTGTTTCATAGTCTTGTCCCTAAACTAGACTAAGGAATTAGCATGTCTTTATCCAGTTCACGTTCTTTAATCGTTCCGCAAAACTCTTATTATTCGCTGTATACATTACCTATAGTATATTTCAGTATATTATGAAGGAATTCTCATAAGTTGTATACATGAAGATGTATATTATTCCAATTGAATTTATCTTAACATATACGATCATCTACGCTATTTAACCATAGTTTACACGTTTGTATATTACAGAATATTCAGTCGACATTGTAATTAATTGATGATCTTTAATTATGTTATATGCATAAGTCACATATAAGAGTTCAGTATTTACTTTTTTATATATATATAGCCTTTTATAGTAGACGTATGGGATTAAGATTAAAGATAATACGTGTCGAGCTCTGTGATGATCTTAATTTTCAAATGGTAATCACAGGTAAAATCTAACTATAGTATAACTCCGATTTTATACCCAGAGCCTAGAGTCCTTATTTTATTTTATTGTAGTTTACATTTAAATCGATAATAAAAGTTGACAGAGTCAATTGACTGCACGAATTCCTAAATGAGTCGTTGAGGAGTAAGAAATTGTTGTATGGCATTAAATCGCCATTTCACTTGATTACTCGGCAAATTTTGGAGATCAATAAAAATTTGATCGAACTATTTAGATAGTATATTTTTCAGCTTACCCTTTTCCAATTTTTAATACTATACATATATCAAATAATATTATAATTGCATTCATAATATTTACTTTTTTTAAATACAATAAGACATTTTATATTACTCGTATAACGAATCATTTAATGCAAAATTATGTAACCTATATATTATATATTACTTTATAAACTATTATACAGTAATTTTAATATATAACCTTTTCTTTATTTGTTAATACTAATAGATTTTTTATGTTTGAAATTCTACATTATCCTATACGTCTATATTTCAGATGATGAGTAGTGTGGTACTCTGATTGATGGTCTGTGCACTGCAGCTGTCCTCGACACAGTCCGCTGTGATGGAGTGGCTGATGGGGAAAGCGCGCGGCGTAAGTCGCGGTATCATGAGCGGGAGTGGTGGAACTTCGACCACCGCCGCAGGCTCCACATCACCTAATTCACCTGACCACCCTGGCCCTCCACCCATCTATACCCAGCCGGAGTTCGCTTCTCAACAGCTTGGCAGTAACTCCGTAGACATGGTGGCTTTCATGGAGCCCTGTCCACACATGGAGGAGAACGAATGGCTAGCCTCACACACAGTTGGCCTTTTCGACAACGTAAGTACGCTCTATGACGCTGTCTACGAGGTCTGCTCCTGTCCCACAATGGTTGGCCCGGGTTTGCTTACTTATGTTGCCACGGATGATCGTGGTAAGAAGATCAAGTGCACGGCTCGTCAGTACATGGACTCTGTGTTGGCCCAATCGCATGACATCATTAAGTCGACGAAGCACTTTCCCACTCGCTATGGGATAACCTTCCCCACAGATTTCCGTGCGCACGTTGTGAGCATTTGTCGCAACCTTTTTCAGGTCTTGGTCCACCTCTATGCGGCCCATTTTCAGGCGCTTACCAGTCTCGAACTCGTTCCTTACATCAACACGGTCACCAAGCACGTCTTCCTGCTCAACGCACGGTTCAAGTTGGTAGAGGACAAGGAAGTGGAGGTTCTAGGAGACCTACAGTTGGCCCTTCTCCATTGTAAACCGGCCTCTAGCACCGCCGGTGAGTCTCCCACGATTTCCTCCGCGGCTACTGCGGCTCTTTCTTCAGCTGGAGATCCCCCATCGGCGTGTACAGAGAGAGTTACCTCCTCCTCCACCACTGCCAACACTACCTTTATCTCTTCTGACACTCCAGAAACCACATTAGTAACAGAGTTGAATGCATCAACCGTTAAGTGAGCGTAATAATCTCTCTCTATTCCCTCCCTTTATTTCTGTGATTTTTCTAACTTACAACAAATTTAAACCAAAGGTAAGTACCTGTGCTAATTTGAAAACAAAAATCAGAAGCTATTTCTTCTTTTTTTATAATTTTCAATAATGATGAGTTATGAATCCTTCCCGAAGACACTAAATTAAATAATATTAAAAATCTACTAAGTCCAAAAGCTTTCTCTCTCTTTTCAGAGTTTACATACATACGCCGATTCAACTATGTATCTTTAAATTATAGCAATCATTTGATAACTTCATTAGATCGTATTTTTTTCCCCACTTTATTTACTATATGATATAGGAATGCACTTGATTTGTATCCTTTGTTACTATAATTATATATAATCCTGCTAACTAAATTGCTCAATATTTGTTTTTACCCCATAGAAAGTGTAGCGACATAGTATCTTCAAGATTATAAATATATTATAATACAGTACTAAGTATATTATCACATTATATATACATAATGTATGTAAACATAGCTAGTTATCAACATGCAGTATATAAATTCCAAATTTACATATTATATATGTAGTAACTGCATACAACATATTCATTTCCGGGTCTGTACTTTACTTTTATTTGTGATAACATTGTATCGAATCTAGTTATTTGGACAGATAATTACTATTACACACTGGTATATTTTACTGTATATATATTCATGTAGCTAACAAATACGTACATACATGGTACCTATTTTTGTCACATAGCACTTAAGAAATGAATTTAATTTCAATAATTATTCGATTATCTTGTTATTCTTTATTTCTTACTTCTCTGTTTCTTGACTTTTTACAACAATAATTTGTCAAATTTCGAGCTTGTACAATTTCTGCTTACATACATATGAAGCATGTTTACCACCTCACGAAAATTTGCTACATTTGTGATTGTGTACAGACTTTAGCTCCCTATCAACTTTTCATTTTACTTCGGTTTTGGTGTATACCTGCAGTGTTTTGTGCAATTTATTCAGTGTATAGTACTTTATTGTACACGCGACAACTGAACTGGAATATCAAACACTTTCCCCAGTCTGTTTTCCTCCGATAAGATCTTCAGTCATCGATCTGCAAAAGATAGTATTGTTTTTCATTTAATTCCATATTGACATACCTATACATTTCTAAACGTATACATTTTATGCTATTTTTTCTGTGAATTGAATCAAAACATATATATTCCAGTTCAGGGTGTAGATGTATTATTATAAAATATTAGTTCTCTTGGTTATTTCCTGATAAGATGTTTTAGAGCTATAGTAATTGTGAACTGGTATGTTGAAGACAATAAAGATTTGTGGCTATTTTATTTTATGTTTTCTTTTTTGTATGTATTTGAAACCTTCTTTCCTATTCATTTTATTAGCTAAGTATTGCAAATGTGAAACAAGTCATTGTCGTTTTTATTTTTGATTATTAAGTACCAAGTTTCAAGTATATCTCAAATATTTGCTATCAAGAAATGTTTGACAAAAATATTTATCATATTTTCTAATACAATTGTAGTACCTGATTAATATAGGTATTAGTTATTTAAAAATATTAAAGAGTTTGTGTTTGTAGGTATTATTCTGTACAAACACCCACTTGGATATATGTACACGATATATTTATATATACCATAATCGAAATTTTGAACAAAAAAGACGATGAAATTACTTCAAATAGTTTAATTGACTTTAACCGAAATTTTTGATTTGTCATATAAAAATTTGTTTTAGGCAGAATGGAATTATAAATGAAGCGTAAAATAAAAGTATTGTCTTAATTATGCTTAAAATGCGTAACAAATTTGAAGTGTATAATAGTTCTTACCGTTAAATCTATATAGTTATATAGATTTATATTAGTACATTCAAGTCACTGCTACGTGTTAATATTTTTGATAATTGTATCGTATGGGTACTTATGAATAGCTACACTGCGAACAAGACAACAGCTCAAAAATTACTTTCTATGTTCAAAAATCTGAAAAATTTTACGATGAACAATTAAAGTTTCTCTTATATATGCAGATTTTTTCTTTAACTACATACATACTATAATGGGTACATATATAATTAGAATTGCTAATAAAAATTAAGTCTTAAATAACAAAACTACTTGGAAACACAAATATATATATGTAGTATGATATGTTTTTTTATAAATTATATATTTGTAGCTTACTCCGCTAATAATTATAATGAGGGGAAAATATCGTTCTCGCTTTGCCGGGATATATACAAATCCTACTCCTTCCTTAAAACCCGAAGGAAGCAAGTTCGAATTCCGGTACATACTCCTAGCTTGAACAAATTGATTGATCAGTTTAATTAAGATATTTTGTATATATCCCACGAAAACGAGAACGCAATTTATTCTTCATTATAATGTAGTTTGACTTTCAGGAAAATAGCATGACAACCTTAGCATAAAATATTAATAATCTATCTAATTTGTCATACCTATAATTATGAACACTATACATCAAAACATCTTATGGTATATCATGGGATGTAGCCAGGATTTTCTACTGAGGGGTTCGGATTTGAAATTACTGGATCTTGTTTACTTATCAAGCCATCTTGTCAACTTACTTAGAGGTCCATTTTGTAAAGATAGAACGCTAGATTTTTAAAGCAATAGCATTTATTTCAATTTCAACTCTGACAAGTAGGATGTGGGACGGAGGGAAATCGTGAAAGTTAGGACACATTACTAATTAAGTGTTGAAACAACATTTGATAAATAATATTTTTAATTGATTAATTTTACAATGCATTATAATAATTAGTTAATATGATATGATATATCCTAAGTATACAACCGATTTTTAGATTATCGGTAATATTAGGTATAAAATTTAATTAATTAACTTTTAAATGTAAAAAAACTGAATAAATGAATTACAAATTACAATTATTTACATTTATTGTCCACCTAAGTAGGAAAGCTGCATTCGCCTAGGATGTAAGGCAGCAAAGGTATCAACCACTTTGTCTAAATCAATGAATTTGTCAAAATGGATATGAACAATTCCCAACGCTGATAGCCTTTCTTGGCCCATCAAAGCTCTGATATATGTACGGAGCCGACGAAGAGAACTAAAACTATACGCTCTCATTTTTATGTGTTTTAGGTACATAATTTAACGTCTGTCTCCCTACCTACCATAATTATAATGTTGCTGTTTTGTTATATTTGTGGAATATGCAAACTAGTAGGTACATAGATATTAACAAATCTGTACACAATCGAATAAAATTGTAATGTATTACAAACATTTTTTACTCCATTGAGCAGTCCAAATTTGTTCTGCAGAGGGGTTCTACCAAACCTCTCGAAACCCCCCTCCCCCTTGGCTACGCGCATGGTAATATCTGACTTTCAACCACAGAAATTTCGAATAAATTTAATTTAATTATTAGATTATTTAAATTTTTTATCACACATTCAGTAATGATCAGCATATACAAACACCACAGCGAAATAAAGGAATGTAGTGAAAATATATGCTACCTTAATGGCTACGGTTATGCCACATTTGAAGTATTCGCCAAGACCTAATTACAAACACTAAGAAAAAATTAGAACATGAAGCCCTTCACAAGTAACGTTACACCGGAGATTCAGGAGTGGTTAATTCGGTGTAAAGGTGCGTAACGATCAAAGGGACCTATATTGTAAAATTTAATATACAGGCACGTCGGAAGCTCATTAACATTGGGGCTGCGACAATTTCAAAAGATAATTTTCCGAAAAAAATAGTTTTCTACATAAAATGAAATAATAATATGTGATTTTTTGTTTTATGAAAATACGATTAATTATAATACAACAATATTTGTATTGATTTATACACATAGTTACATACATATATATATATACTCAGTCTCAATAATATTCATTATACTCAAATTATAATATACATCTATACAGTTAAGTGTTTACTTTCAATAAAAGAGAATCAGATAAGATTATTTCCGAGATATTTGATGATTTAAGATAGCATTAATAAATATCAATTGCAATAGTATAAACAGTTAGTTTCTAGATAGGTACGTTTTATTCATATGTATTTGTATATGTATATGCATATAGAAACAAATGAATTTAATCGGTCGTTGGTGTTACAAAAAGAAATAATGAAATGTTAGGTGGAGTAAGGCAGATGATGAATCACATAAATATGTATGTACAAGTTAATGTAAATAAAGCAGATATTAATTACTTCCCAAATACTGTTTCGCGTTGTTTCACAGATATAAAGTCTTTGGCCACATCATTTAGGTCTAAATTATCTGTCTCCTCCTTATGTACATACATTATCATGGGATGATTAAGACGAGACTGGTTCATGGTAGAACGTAAATATGTCTTTAGACGACGCTGAGCTGAAAATGAGCGCTCACTGCTAGCATTATAATAGTTGGCACTAAAAAAATAAGTTTTACAAGTGTATAACCAAGCTACTTAACAATTACTTTGTAGCTGCAGAAGATTCTTTGACTGGCTGAATTATCTGTTTCAAAGAAACACACTCAGAATTTAGATTTTTGCTTAAAACAATAGTTTTGAATGTTTCAAGCTGTGTAAGCAGTGATGTACGATCGAGGTCGGTGTAGGTGTCTAGGAAATAGTTCAAACCGGCATTAACACTGATATCTCCTCGGAGGCCTTTTAAAAGAACATCCTGGAGATGGCGATAAAGCTGGTATCCAGGTTGATCAAATCTGTCACGTATACATGGTATTGGCTAGATCAAACGCCTCGTAATATTTCTGACGGTACATTTCTTTTGGAGACGCTGGATATTCATGAAGAGCTGTACCAATTTCAAAACGACTGGGCATCTTGCGCTTACGTGGAACTTCTGGATCGCTTATATCTAACTCATTTTGTAAATTAATGAGACGGGTCCAAAAGTCGTCTAAAAAATTTCATTTCGTAGATTTGAAAGCGTATTTAAAGTGATTGCTGCAATCTCTTGGCCCTCGGCTGCTGAGAGATCTTTTTGCTGTAGAACTCGGCACTAAATCAATGCCCGTGTGCTGGAAACATCCACATAAGACGTGTAGTTGATACATAAAAGATAGATAATATTGTCATATTATATATATACTTCGTTCGTTGGATAGGATTTCTATTTCGTTGGATAAAGACTAAAAAGAAAATGTTAATACCTAAATAATGGATAACTACTTTTTTTAAATTGTACCTTAAACTTCAGATATTACGCTCCTCGCCTCGACAAATTATTAACTGGCGTCTTATACTCTTAGAAAATTATAATAATAATTACAGATATGAATGTGTTAGACCCATTACCAGCTAAATCCAGGAGTAAGTAGTCTTACTACTTTCGTTCTAACCATTTGCAACCATCGCCCCTTAAAAGTTTAGCCTGGTAAAGCTTATTTTAATCTTTCACATTTGTGTATGACTCACTGGATTGCAAGCCACACTGCCTAAAAAATAAACTTCTACAGATCTAACTCACAATACTACCCTGTGAACATAACCATAGTAATATGTTTCATATTCACATTGTATCCCTCAAATAGATCAATTTTATTAGTACATATGTGAGTTAGAAGCGGTATTCCAGCTCGAGACCGCTTCTAACTCACATCATAGAAAATTGTATTTCCGAATTTCGATTTTTGACAATAAATTTCCGAATTTTAAAATAAATTATTGGGGCCGCGACCGCGGCTTCACGCCAATAGCTCCGACGCACCTGATATAAGTAATGAGAAAAATTAAATATCATTTATAGTTAGGTATTGTTTAAATAACAGACTGTGATCTGCATTTAAAAATACCTTTAAGTTAAAACAGAATTAAGTTAGGAATAATATAATTAATTATTAAATGTGATATTTGTATTATATCTCTATTATTCCAATTTTTTATCATTAATTCTTATTTTTTACGCTTAATATATTTTAATTAGAATAAAATTATAAATACGGATGATTTTTTAGCATATATATATCTTATCCCTCAAACTATTTATCGCATAAATATATTGAAATAAATTCAAGGAAAATTGAACGGTAAGTATAGACAGTAGTTAAATTAGTAGTTTGTTCATCAATTAGTTGTGCTACAAAACAGTTCATATTTTTTAAAACATAAAAAATATCAAATGGTGTACCAGGCATAGGGATAGGAGTGCTCTTCATTGATATAATACTGAGTAAAATGGAATTACATAAGTTATTTCTATAGTATAACTATAAGAATATAGAAATGTCTGATGTCATATGATAATATAGGTAACAACCCAGGTCGTACTTTGGACAAGTTGTACCTAGGGCAAGTTAACAAGTAACCCCTATACACAACTAAAAGCTGGCAGCCGCAACCACACCACGATTATCAAGCATCTCACAGTATCCTTTATGATAGAATTACTTTGATTTAATTATTTAATAATTAATTAATTGTTATAGATACATTTTTTTGGTACAACTTGTACCAGATTCAATAATATATGCCATATGGTGGTGATAGTCAAGTGGAGTTATTGGCTGTAAATTTTTTTTCAGAAAATATAAACAAAACTACAATTACAAATAAAACTAAAAGTAAAAGTCAAAACAAAAAATTAATGTAATTAAATTTATATATTATAATACTATTGTAAAGGATGCTTGATAATTGTGGTGTGGTTGTGGTGGCAATCCCATATTTTAGTGTCCCAAATTATTTAATTCAAATTTTTTACTAAATAAACAAATATATCAATAAATTTATCTCCATTTTTTGTTTTTTAATATACAGTAGAAACTATAATTTATTATCTACCCCTTGGGAAAATATAAGTTTATAAAACAAAATTGTTTATAAAATGAAAGGTGTATGTATTTATTATATTTATACATATATAATACAAATAGGTATGTATGTACATAATTATCATAAAACAAGTTGGTATATAGCAAACATATAATGTAGCAAACATATTAACATAGCAAACATGTAATAACATAGCAGACATGTAGTAACATAAAATGTAACAAACATACAATATTGTAAAGTTTATTAGTTATGTACAGTGAATAAGTTTGTAAGTACATGTCCAGAATCAGCACCCTGTTCTTCCAACCACTTCATTAAAACAGTTGCAGCTTCGAATGCTTTCTCAGGCATAACTGTAGAAGTATTGTCTAATTCTTCATTGCTCTCTTCAAGTTGTTCAGGATCAGCATCATCATTGGCAACCTGTTGAACTATCTCTTCATCCAAAATCCATTTAAACCCAGGGTCATCAGCATCTACATTAAACCACTCATTAG
>JAYRBW010060870.1:0-10584 GCA_036023295.1 Invenusta paracnida | reverse complement strand
TAACTGGCAACTCAGAAACATTAAAAAATGCACTTTTTTTGTAGGGGCGGCGTTATTCATGGCCGGGGTTGTATATACCTATAACAATTGTATTTAAGGGTTGTATTTATATTTATTTAATATATATATTTAGTTAGACATGTATTACTTTAAAATCTTTCTATTTAATTGATACAATATCAAATATATATTATTGTATTTACAAATAAAGACATTAAAAATATATAATAAATACTTAATATTGCAACTCACAAGAATTAAGTGTTTTTTTTTTTAGCAATGCAATCTACTTAAAGGATATTTAATTTTTTTTATTTTAAGTGTTAATTTTAAACTAAGTGGTAATTATTTTTTTAGCGGCTATGCTTACCACTACACCATTAAATATACTTCAATACATTATCATTTTTAATATATTAGTAATTTTATATTTTTATCAAATATTTTTAATTTTGATACACTATTTTTATATTTACTAATAAGAGAATTTGTATTTGTATGCATTTTTCACAATGATATTTGTTATCTGAATAATTATAAACTTTTATGAAGGTATGGTTTGTCATAGGTACAATTAGACATGTATAGGTTTGTTGGATAAAAAAGATAATACACTTTTATTTTAAGTAAGCAGTGCAATCTTCCAATCCTTCATTATTTATGAGTCATTTGCAAAAATATACAGCTCAATCTTAAAATGAAATATTTTATGGGCCATTAAGGGATCTCAAAGGATATTACATATTTTTATAATGCACAGCACAATTTTAAATATCTCACATGTAAATAATGAATGATTAGAAGATTGCATTGTCCAATTATAGAACTGTGATATTATCTTTTCATAATAATAAAGTAAATGACATATTTAATTTTAAGTTTGAGCTGAACATTTTATAAATATTTAATAAATATATAATGAACGATTAAAGATTAAAGATTGCACTGCTCATTTTTAAATGTCTTGTAGGTAAATAAAATGTTAAGATTGCACTGTATGATGTATAAATGCCATAAAATTTTATAAATTTAAAGATTATGCTTTACAACATTATTCAACTACAGACAATATCTAGAATTTAATAATTTATATTTTTGTCTTTGCTTTTGAAAAAAATGTATGTATGCTATATATTTTTCTTTGATTTTATTTAAAAATCTAACTTTGCTTTAAATTGTTACATTGTTAATGGAAGCTTCTTAAATTTTTTTGAAACCCTGTATATTACTTGATTTATTGATTAATATAATTTGATATTATTTGATATTTACAAAACTATACATACTGTTTATTTATATAATCACTTGGGTGAAAATCCTTAGACTCTGTATTTTAGTATGTACTCATAGTTTATTTTTTATAGGTATCTTACATGTCTATAGCTTGAGGATCATAATAAAATTTTACTTAATAGGTTGACAATAAGTTTTCAAATAGAAATAATAAATTATTTGTGATTACTTCTGTTTAATTTTGTATTTTTAACCATTAATTAATGTTTATTATTATAATAGTTAAAAAAAATATTGCTTTAAATAATTGTTTGATTAACAGTTGTAAAGAAATTAACCCTAAAATTTTAAACTGAAAAACCACCTAATTCTAATATTTAAATAATAGATAAAGTAACACATTATCATGAATATTGTTTTATAAAGAACAATACTAATGATTTGTTTGTGAGTCTGTAGTAAAAGATAATAATATTTATTATCTCACCAATTTTTTTATTGTGTACATATATATAAGTTTCTTTTATACTCCAAAAATCTGGAAAAGATACAACAGTTTCTTTAACGATTTCCTTGTTATAATCAAATGAATTTTTTTAAACTTAGTTATTTGTATTAACGCTTTTAAATTGTAAAACATTAATGTTTATATTATTAGGCATTTCTATATTTTTTAAATGAGATTTTTGTATAGCAAAATCGGATCAAGTTTGAACAATTTGTTTTGTTTATAGCAGAAATTTATATTTATTATTAATTGATAATAAATATTGTGTACATTTTAGTAGACAAGTAAATGTAATTTGATAAAAGTATTAGACAAAGTTCATTTAACAATACGTTTATGCCAAATCTTATGTTACTCTTTTTATTTGTCTATATTTGACTGATGGCTAATCTTAATATTTCTAATGTGTCATTCATTATTACACCAAACTCTAATTGAATACTGTCATTCATTAATATGTATTTTTGTTAGTTACTAGAATTAAACTGGTATTCAGGGGCAAAATGTATAGATATATAAAGTTTGAGATGTACATATTATGTAGATCATGATTTTTGTCTTTCTTATTCAAAAACTAATTTACATTATTTAATTCCTAATTTATCAGTAAGAACATTTAATATTTACTTTATAAAAATACTGGCATAAATACAGTATATGTATATGCGCAATTATGCTATATGTAACTATTTTAATAATATAAAAGTGTCTTGTCATCTTTAAGTTATATTTATTTCAGATAAAATAATGCAAAGTTTAATGTAGTATAATTAACATAAATAATATATATATAATTACTCTAGATAGGTGTATACTACTAGAACAGTAGCATACGAAAGTAAATATAAATTAGTATTCCATCTTAACTAATATAATACTGCACATACTTATATAAATGAATAATGAAAAGCCCTATAAACAGAATCCAACATAATCCTCAGCATAGTATAGCCAAGAGTTGAAACCAGACTGCCTCGATTGTCAGTCCTTCAGAGTCATTAATACTTCCCTACTAAAGGCATGCAACTTTTATATTTTGATTTAGTTAAAATTCTAAAGTAAAATCGCAATTAATTTTTATTGCTAGATTTCAAAAAGAATAGCTAGTTTTTCTACAAAATTATTTTTTAAAATATATAATTTGTCCATACTTTTTTGTTACTTTTAGATTGTTAAATTTAATTTAACGTTTAATTACATTTTATTAGTCGTTTTGGGTAACCTTTATATCAATTGAGGTTATATTAACTTGAAGCTTGGTTATTAATATAATACAAAAGAGAAGATTATCTAATATATTGGTTTCAGTAGATATGTATTATGTAATAGGCCAAACGTGCGGATTCCTTTAAATCTTAACAAGATATTTATAAGACGATGTACACAATTTTATGAAATTGACTTTTTTATATTTTATTTCAGTTTTTATTAATTCTAAGCAATGGGAACTGAAAAGGCGTCTTGGGATGAGATAAAACGATTAGCAGCGGATTTCAAGCGAGTCCAACTTGGTTCATCCGCTCAACTTCTTACGGAACGTAATTGCATCGAGATTGTCACACGGTTATGTATGATGGGCCTACTCGAGGTGATCTACACTACAGATGGAAGAACATACCTTACACCTCAGGAACTTCTAAAGGAAATCTATGAGGAGCTGGAATTGCATGGCGGTAGAATTAATCTGGTTGATATCCAGAAGACGTTAAGTGTGGACTTTTCACATATTGAAAGCAAAGTACACGAGATGATGAATACGGATACCGAATTGCAACTGATTCTTGGACAGATTATTAACGCGACATACGTTCGAAAGTTAGCACAAGATATCAAAGTTCTCATCGAAGAACGTGGTCATTTAAGAATTGCGGACCTAACAAAGCAGTTCGATTTGCCTTCTACTTTCATTACTTCTGTCGTTCATAACCATTTGGGTACTGTAATACCTGCACACTTAGATGGTGAAGTTCTTTATACTGACGCTTTTATTCAACGCCATAAACTTCTGTTACGAGGTCTTTTCTCAGCTTTGGTGCGTCCAATTAATTTAAATCCAATAGTAAGTCGTTCCGGCGTTCCTGAAAAATTATTTTTTCGTTTGCTCGAGGAGTTGGTGTCATCTGGTCGTATACGGGGCAGCTTTGGTTCCGGCAAATCCACATTTATACCACATATTTATTCTGAAGCCCAAGACGCCTGGGTCACAAACTTTGTTGCTCAAAATGGATATATTGAGCAGGATTCTCTACGTCGTATTGGCATGTTAGGTGGAAACCAACTACTTCAAAAACTGATGCCCAATGCACTTCACCTGGAACGATGTTCCCTGGGTAAATCACTTGTTGAGCAAGTTCTTTCGAGTATTGAAGAAAGCTTAAATCAAGGAAGCTGGGTTGACGCTTCTTTTCTTTTACCAGTAGTAATATCTTCAAATGATTATCTTCAATTACTAGAGCCTGTTTTAAAAAAACATCCCGAAGCGCGGATCCTTGCTGAAAGTGTAATCGTAAGCTCAGAATGCTATGAAAAATGTCGTAAACTTTTTGATCCACTCATGGCTGAACAGGCAGAACTAGCAATTAAAGAAAATCCTAAAATTCTAGTTACTGATAAAAGCACTGGGAAAATCTTAACCGATGGGGGACTAGACGATGTTAAAGTGTTTGCCAAAAGTGGAAAGGGTGGGGGACAACGAGGACGGGAAAAAAAGACTAAAGTTACAAAAAATAAGTATTTTACATCAGAGCGGAAAAGTGCTGCTGCAGATAACAAAGAAGAGGACAACAATGACAATGAAAATATGATCCCTTTCTTACCACTCGATAAAATCGAAGAACACTTAAAATCAGTTTTAACAGATGAAGCTCCCGACGAATTTCGTACAGCATTTGCATGTGAACTTGAGAAGCCTCTTCTACGGAGCTATCAAGATGTGCTCCAGTCAGTTTTCCTTCAAACCTCCAGCACTGCACGTAATCGTGCAAGTGTAAACGAAGTGCAAGAAAAACTATCTAATATGACAAACAATTTGCATTTATTTGAAAAGGGGGCCCTTGCTCTAACAGATGCTGCTGACTTGCAAACAGCCCTATTGAAACATATTCGTCGACAATTAGGTGGTGAAGTCACCAATTATCTTTTAACACATGCTGCGGATTCAAATGGCTTGGAATGGGACTCCAAAAAGGACAACATCACTTTTGAAATGAGACAGAAGTTAATCGGACAGCTCCCTGGGGATATATCCACAGTCTTTAAGACCTTAAATCAATCTCTTCGTGTGGAGGGAGAGTCTAGTTTGGAAGACTTTTTTAATTCCCTAGACAACGTTGCTCGTGTTCTAGGATTGATGATTCGTCGTCATGACAAGAAACGTGAAAAGCAGGCCTGCCAAGAACTGGCCGCTCAGATGGCCTCTCAAATAACGTGTTCTGGAGATGAGGAAATTTCCGATCCAGCCGTACTACTGCTGACTATTTGTTGTCTACTCTATCAGGGAGTTTTGGGCTGGCCGGTGAATGCTCCGGGGAAATGTGTTCCGCAGTTGGTTAACTGGTTGAAGAGTCGTCTTAAATCGGAAGACTCCACCCTACTCACTACCTTTCAAGAGAACGTTGTGATCCGTATGAAAGCGATGAGCTCCCATGACACTGAACTAGCCGATGGTATCAGTGTAAAATTGACTGAACTCACTCCACAGTTAAAGGAATTAGCTTCCAGGTGGAAGAAAGTAACAAACGGTTCCAAGGACTAAATTTCTGGTCACGTTATAATGTCTCTTAAAAAGACAAATGTGTATCCCATAGTTTTTAAGTAAACTATTTTGACTACAAAAAATATATAAGTATATATATTATATTATATGTATTTGGTATTTGTTCATTTATGTGGCTGTGTATCTAAAATCTTCTTTACTTATACTATGCTTAACTTGTTCTGATTGTTAGGCTGAGGTAAACTCCAATATTATTATTGTTTCTAATTTGATCTAATATGACGTCTTATTTCAAAATTCACAATTTTCAAATTTAAATGTGAAAATATATTTTGATGTTAAATATTATATTCACTATTTATTCTATGCATCTCTTTTTCTTTATACCTATTTCGTTAAATTGATTATAGATTATGTGTTTAATGAGTTTTCAAATTCGTATATACACAATTATATTATATAATATATAACCTATATTTCTATGAGTAGAATTAGTCTTAATACATATTTGCAATAATTATTATTTTTAGTAAGTAGAAGAATTTTTAACAGATTTCAATTTATTTTTATCTTCGCTTTATATCTTCTACATTCATTTTTATATTTTATATCAATTATAAAATGAAAATATTAACAAGTTGTTAAATATTACAGATGAATATGTTTTGCTTTTACTAATATATATGTCGTTTTATTTAAAATCTTGTGCGTAAACATTTAGGAATTTATTTTACTAATTATTTGAATAAATTACAAATTTAGTAGGGCCTTTCATTTCCGCAATATTACTTGTCTTAATACAGGCGTCTATGAGTATATACGTTTTATTACTTTATTATTATTTTGTATTCAAATAAATAAAAATACTACATTATTTTATCTCAATATGCGATTTTTTTCAGCACTATGTACAATGGTATCGGTTTAGAAACTGCGCGTGGAAGCGGGACAAATGGCTTTGTACAGCGGAATTTTGCTTTTGTCAAGCAAGGAAAAGAAAAAGTAAGTAATTTGTTTTATAGTATCGCTGATTTTTAATACCTTTCTTTTTAATTTAAAACGAAGAAATAATTTGTTCATTGCTATTTAATAAATTAGTATCAGTGTCTGTTTATGCATTGCTCAGGTGTCTATGCATTGCTCAGTTGTCTATGTAGCATGTATCCTTCGTAACCTTATTTCATACTGATCTTCGATTAATAGGCATGTCGATTATACAAACATATTATCATTTTAAACTCATATTTCAAAAAGATATTTACAATTCTAAGGTATATAAAAAAATTTAAATAACTAATTTTTCAATTAAATTTGGTATGAATGCTACAAGTTGCTTTTAATTTTGTTGAATAAGATTACAAAAATTGTATTGCCTTGTTTATATTTGTAAACTTCTGCATAAAATTATGAGTTTTTAAACGTTTCAATTTTTTAATATTGCATATAAAAGCTAATTTTTTGTAATGATCGATACGAAAGAGCTTATTATTTGAAAAACTAGGTATTTATCTTTTTCAATAATATTTCATTTATATTATTATTTGGACTGAAATTTATTAAGTGACTGAACTTCGGATACTTTAACCTTACTAAAAACTACTGTGCGCTTCAGGTTGATTATAAAACTGAGGAAGATCTAAAACGGTCGGATGCGATTTTCTTCAAGGAACCCAATAAGGAAATCTTGGAGCATGAGCGCAAGCGTCGTATCGAGATCAAATGCGTGGAAATGGAGGATCTAATGGACGAACAAGGGTGAGTCTTGCACTATCTTTTGTAGTTGTGTGTTTTCGCTAATATTGGCTTCTAGATAACTTAGTGTATTTGTTTATATTGTGTTACTTTATTATCTAAGTTATTTTATGTAATTTATAGAGGAACCTATAGAGTAACTTCTTTTGCTCCTATTATTTAATATTAACAATTTTGAAAGATATTTTCGAATAATTGTAGTTTTATTAAAGTTATTGTATTCAAGATAATAACTTGCTATCATAAATGTTCTGAGTAAAATTGATTGTATTCTAAATTATGATGTTTAACTCTGCATGTTTCGTATCTTGCATATTGTACATTTTCTTTAAATAGTACGTAGTTTCATTTCTCCACGCTTGCTTTATATAAAAATTCTTTTGGTAAGGAATTTGTGTGTTGTCCATTAATATAATATATTGTTACTACTTTGGATTAGAAAATATATATACATATCATATTTTATTTAAATTATACTCTTCATCATAATTTAGACTACAATCAATTTTATTCAGAAGATTTATGATAGCAAGTTTTGGCATTATCTTGAATACAATAACTTTAGTAACATACAATTATTCGAAAATATCTCTCAAAATTGGTAATATTAAATTATCGGAGTAAAATAAGTTACTCTATAGTCTCCTCTATAAATTACATAAAATAACCTAGGTAATAAAGTAACACAATATAAACTCCTTCATTGTTCCTTCACTTTAGGTATTTGTTTCTTTTTGGCTTGTTTTTTCTAGCTATAGAATTTCTTTGTGTATCCTAGTTGTTTTATTTTCCCTAACCCTGACCCTTTCTTTTGTTTTCTTTTTTCTGATTTATCACTTTTCTTTCTGGTGAGCTGTTTTGGCCTGATGGTTTTAATCAATTCTATTCTTATTGATTCAAGAATAACTTAAATTTTACTTTTCAGTGTAACCAAAGTAG
This sequence comes from Invenusta paracnida, assembly GCA_036023295.1. Lineage (NCBI taxonomy): Eukaryota > Metazoa > Platyhelminthes > Proseriata > Coelogynoporidae > Invenusta > Invenusta paracnida. Next base: position 2,437 of record JAYRBW010060870.1, on the reverse strand, counting down.
ATATTTTCTATTAATTATAGCATTTTAAAGATGAAAACTGTTGATTTCTTTCATGCAAATCTTCAAAGTAAACGTTTTTATTTATTCATGGATGTGTACGTTTTCCGAGATATAACCATGTTCCTTCTTACTATGTTCTTATTATAATAAGATTACTTCTCTTATTAAATTCATGTATCCCAATGTTAATTGTTATAATTCTTCTTACGACTTTCTATCTACTTTGTCTACTATCTCACGAATGCCACTGGTTAATCCTCCATGCAGCTACAGCACCGTAGAAATAGCCGAAAAGGTTACTAAATACCGCGAGGCCCTCCTAGCCAATGACAACGGTGACTCAGATCCAACTGGCGGCCTCAAGACAGAATCGGGTCACGCGGCAGTAAAGGGATCACATGAGCTTCTCGCAGCTTCACAGCAGAAAAATGCTCAGTTCAGAGACGCTGTGGGCATTCGAAACGACTTTGTTGAGGGCACTTCGCTCGCCAAGAAACCAAAACGGGAAGACCAACTTGCCAAGGCTCTCACTGAAGAGAATTTTACGTAAGTTTTTTGCTAAATAGAAATTGTATAGTTATTATGCAATAATTTATACATACATTAAAGTAAACTATCCTATCACTCCAGTGTGAAACTACATACTAAATTACTTTTTATAAAGTTAACTATTACGAGTTGAGATCATTTTAATTGTCAGACGGGTTATAAAATCATTAAATTAAAAACAATTCTCGTTAAATGATTACTTACTTATGTTAATTCAAAGTACAGTACTTGCGACACATCCTGTTTTTCTTTTAAATATTTATATCTTTAATATAATGTTAAATTCAAGTTAATATTAAATATTACTTTTTCATCTACTGACTGTTATCAATCTATTATTATTAAATTGATGTAATATTGAACTTAATCATAAAGACTTAATCTTATATTAATAATTGATATATCGAGAATGATCTATAAATCCAAATAAAAATTAAACTTTTGACTTTTATTTTTATTGGGATTTATTAATCTTATATTATTTCATTAATTTAAGTTTTAAAAACGGTTATTATTAATGTACAAAATAGATTTTTATGTCTTTGATAATTTCATATCATTTTTCAGTTATACCTGATGTGATAATTATTGTAATTACTTTAATCATTGATTCTTCTTCAACTATTTTACTTATATTTTTCTAAACTTTATGTCCTATACTGACTAAAGCGTTCATTATCACATTTATTTTAGTTTGCCTTTATTAAGTTTTTTGAAGAATGCTGTTAAATATTAGTTATAGGGTTGTTGTGTACTTTCTTTTGTTGTTATATATTATTTTTAAATGGTTAGAAACTTTTTATAAATTGACTAATACTTTGTTTCACTTTTTATCAGAATGCTCCCAGATTCTTCGTCTTCTGATGAAGGAAATAGTAAGAAGAAATCCTCCAAGAAATCCAAAACAAAAAAGAAGAAGGAACAGAAGAAATCTAAAAAGACTAAGAAGCAAAAGCGCTCCAAGAAGTCAGACTCGAGCAGTAGCGACAATAGCGACAGCTCCAGCAGCAGCTCCGACAGCGATTCCGATCCTACTGACGAGGGCAGCGATAGCTCTGACAACGATAAGAAAAAGAAGAAAAATAAATCATCGAAAAAGAATCGGAAGTCCCGAAAATCTGAGTCGGATATGCCTCCAGCAATGGAGAACATCAACACTTCTTCAACTGGCGACAGGAAAGCGAGACGGAAATCAGGTGAGGATCAATCTGACCAAAGAAATAGCAAGACAGGAAGCTCTAAAACCACTGATAGCCGGCATCATAAGTCTTTACGCGATGAGTCCCATGGTGATAAACTGGCGGTAGTTGAGAAGTCTTCAAATCGCCACCATCAACACCAGAGTCATCAACATCACTCTTCGTCATCTCGAAAGGAAAAGGAAGGTTCGGGGGAGAGGAAGGTTAGAAGAGTGCTTTATTTTAGAGAAATATGCTTGATTTATTAACCACCATTTAATTAATCAAAGACATGAACGCAATGACCCAATTTCAACTATAACTAGGAATGCTTAGTTAGTTTCGAATAACCGATTTATTGGTTTGTAGATTAGCGTGTTACCCACTGCGCCGCACTTTCCTTAAAATTAGTGGTAAAGTTAATTTAATTTAATCGGATATACTCGTGTACATATACTTGCTGGCTTACAAAGCATACTATCAGTATCTGTATTTTTTGTTTAGCTTTTTCAGCTTTAACACCCGAAACTACTGGGAGTAATCCTAGTAATCTATGTTTTAGTATTCACATTATTAACATAAATGATCATTTAGACATTCATAATTATTAACCAATCATGAACAAAATAAAACAACAGGCCTGTGATTGTTCCTCAAATTCCTCAAATTCCTCAAATTTCTGAAGCTTCCTCAAATTCCTCAAAAATTCC